>JAWWEQ010049063.1:0-14330 GCA_035583055.1 Torymus tubicola
TTAAATGAAAGCTCTATCCTTGTACTTTAACTAATAAAATGTACAAATTCGTTGACATACTTGAAATGTTAATATTGCTTGATGATTGATGACTACTTTTCGTCAATTTCTCCCATGTTAAATTCCCATAAGAAAAATTAATTAGACGATAAAAGGGTGTCACAAGGCCGTTTTCTTTGGTAGCAAGTTCTTATCGTCTGTCCTATGACCCATGGAACAAGAAAAAAATTACTTCAGAGGTGTGCCTATGCCTTCAAAAATGTGCTTCTAAATTTAATTTTGGTCTTTTTTGGAACCAGTTTAGGGCAAAGTTTCCGAAGAATTCCACATATATGCTAAAGAAATATATAAAAACTCTACAGCTAGAACAAATATCGCAGCTGTTTGATGGGATGGAGTTCACACATGCGTTTAACTAAGAATATAAAAATTTAATTTTTACACACAAAGTAATCTGCGGGAAAAGGTCGGGAGTTTGCATTACATTAAGTTTATTTAGTAAGCAACATATAAGACTATTTGCCTTGACGGTACTTGATAACAGTAGACGTGGAGGAAAGACGTCCACTTTCACGCGAATAAGAGGAGAGAAAAGACGTCGAGAGGCACGCGTTTTCGAGCAGCCATCTCTTAATGGCTAATTTCTTCGTCGGCCGGCTGTCAGACGCGCACGCAAGCAACGTAAATTAAAAAAGTTCATGATTTTAACCAGATAATCTTGAAGGTTTCTCATCTTCTTTCTCTTGTCGCCATTTTAAAATTTTCTTAGTGCAATGCATAGGCTGTGAAAGTACTAATTATTAACATTTATTTCTTGCCCAAATTAATTTCTTTTTCTGAATATATATACCAGTATTTCGGTTGGAAGTTCCAAACTGATGTTGAGCTTACGAGAATATTTATTTAAGCAGATCCCTGTAAAAGCTCACGAAATTTAAAGTTAATGTAAAAATGAAAGTAATATCATAACTTAATGCTTCCTAGTTATTTTTTCATCTAAAAGATGTAAAAATCAATTAATAAACAACTTGACTTAAATAATAGTAATAATTTGTTTTCGCCTTGTTCAACATAACTAAGCAGTGAGAAAGTTGTGAAAGGTGGAACTTACTTTTCCGTCTTAAAAACTCAGACTCGTTTGATAATAATATGTAGGTCATGACTTCCATTTTAAGGTATCTCAAAGCATCTTGAAGCCTCAGCTAAAAATTCACCTCCCACACAACGTACACTTTACTAAAGTTTTCATGAGTCGAGTTTCAAGTATTGAAAATTCTCAATTACTTAAAAATAACTGACCTCTATTACCTATTTATCTTACAAATAGTTGCGTCTTGAATAGAAAAAAAATAGTAATCGAAAAAAATACTAAAACCTAAATTATTAATCTACTGCGGATTAAACTGAGTTTTTAAAACATGGGTACGATGATACTTAACATTTTATCATCAAATTATTCAAGATAATTTCAGAGGTTATTTCTACAGACCTAACAAGTCATAGAAACGGTATTGTCAACGATTAGAAAATAGTACAGGTTAACGCGTTTAAATCATTACATACATACTTAAACTCTGTAAACTTTAAGTAAAAATAAGTATAATATGAGCATTTTATATTTTATAAGTGTGAATAGTAAAGACCTATATTTATTAATATTTTCCTAAACAATACAAAATAATTTCACTAAAAGATTTAATCGTTAATGAAGAACAGAAACACATAAAAAAAATAAACAAAATAATGAGCTTAATTCAATTATTTAAAAAAATTGATAACAATAATTAAATAAACTTTTTGGTTTTTCACCTCACTAAAATTTTACGAAATGGAATAAATTACATATTTTTTCCATTCCAACCCATTCAAAAGTGTGAATCTTTTAAAAACTAAAATTGCAGTTTTAAATTTCTTTGACAGTTTTCAAATGAAAATCAGCAAAAATGTTTAAAAAAGAAAAGTACTACATTATCAATCATTTTTCAAATTACATTCTTCAAACGATTTTTACATATCTAAGCGTCTTCGTGTTCCCGGAAGCAATTGTAAAAAGTCAGCCATCGAAACGTCCATCCCGCAAAATGAGGATGACCCATAAGAGGCGTATAATAATAATTTTCGCGACCTTCTCTTCCCAGCTGTCAAAGATGTTTCAGCGCGTCAGCGTTCGAAAAAAGCACATGCTCCAATAATTTGTCTACTGTATAGAAAAGCTTACTGCGTTCTCTTCCCGTTCCCTCCCGTATAACCGCGCACACGCGCTGAATCACAGTACGAACTGACAAGAAAAAACGGAACTAGATCATTGACTCAGACGCGAGAGCTTACCAGGAATTCGGAAATTTTCGCGCCTGCTCCGCCCACATTTTTTTGTCCGAAAGCTCGGCCAAGCATTCGTCTCGTCTACCCCCACCCATGTTTGACTCGAGCAGATGCTGGGGCTATTAAACTGAGCTCGAGCTCCTCTCGCGCCAAAGTTCAGCAGCATTTGTGGAGAGTCGCTTCGCCAGTGACAGACGTGTAACCAGGCAGAGCTTGAGAACTGGTGCTGATACGCAGTGTGAAAACGAAAGTGAGTTTTAAAGAGGAAGCCAAAATGGAAGTCGCCAAAGGTAAGTCATTTCTGAGGTCTTTTTCTATTTTTTCCTAAGATACTTTATTACTTTTTTTAATGTATTATTAAATTATAAAAAAATAACAGAATTTACACTCAAAATTTGTCAGTGAATAAAGATTTTTGTTCTGCTTATACACTTACCGTTCAAAGGAGGAAAAAAAAATAAAAAATTTATATTCAACTAAAGTTTTATGCAATTTCATATAACGTTTTGATACTACAACAAATCAATACTTACGGTGATATTTTTCTTTCCTAATGTGCTATATAGTAAAAAAAACTTTAACTTTATATATAATCTAATATAATATAGAATTTATACCTTTTTCAGTATAACAGCTTAAATTTTTACATGACATTGAACGTATAAACGTAACCATTTAAAGTTACTCTTTAATTGTACTTTATTTGACATAAATTAAAAAACTCTTTATTGATAGTTGTTCAAATAAATGTTTTTATTTACAAAAATTTTTAACAATTTGTAAATTGGATATAGAAGTACTTCTTTTATTTTAAAGCTCAAGGAAAATCATGACTCCCCATAGTACACAACTATTTGCTTAATAGTATGCAAGTACAGGGCTTGGGTGAATAGAAAGCAAATCCAATCTTTGCTATGTCACTTATAAACATTTAAGTAAATATCATACATAAGAGCATACATCTACATCTATTCAAAAATTAAGTGTGACTATGCGTAAAAAATATTCTTCACGTGTACCTAGATATACACTTTATATTACTCTATATTGATAGATTATTATAATATACAGAGAAATGTCTTATTTCCTTTACATAATTATAAGTGTATCCGGTCAGTACATTTTTAAGCGAGAAATTTAAAGCCTTAAATTTTGTAGGGCACTTCCTTTTGCTTATTGAACATTATGTTTTATTCCGAATTATTTGTTTTTATTAAAATCCGATATTTATAGAAATGGAAATCTAAATTATTAGAAGCAACGTGTAACTAAAAATTAAAATATAGTATATTTTTTATTGCTTATTTAATATAAAGACAACCTGTATTTCTCTTTATTAACAGTAGACAATAATGAGTCAAGCGTCGTCGAGCAGTCATCGACGACGAACGTAACGTCACAGACGCAGTCAGTGACTACCTCAAAGTCCGTGCAGAGCGTACAGATGAAACAACACATCGAGTCGTCCCACTCCATCAAATCCGTCACTGCCTCATCGACCAAGTCGCAGTCTTCCTTCGAAGTCGAAGAAACGATTGAATATGAAGAATAAGGGTAAAATCATTATCTTCCCCAGCCACAACGTCGACAGCAAGAGACTTGAACTCAGACTGGAAACAAAGCTATATGTACATTATCCGCTCATATTTACTTAATCTGACATACGATTGCTGTCGAATTTCCGCAATCTTTATTGTATGAGGTGATGAAAAAAGTAACATGATAGAGATTTCCCTTAGTGTGCCTTAATCTTAATCGCATGTATTATATCCGATACTTTGCGATTGTTAAAAATTTTTTCAAATAAGAGACTAGCTCGGAGGCATATAATCATTATCTGTTTTAATGCTCAGAAAATGAATATCAAAGAAGGCAGTTTTGAAAATTTTTTACGTAAACCTGTGATTTTGTAATAACATTAGTTTTTGTTATTACTATACTAGTCACTAGTATGGCTGATGTTAAAGGTATAAAAAAGCATTTTTTTAAAATTCAGTCTATATCAGTTTTATCAATCATTCGTAATTTTAATAAATAATGTTGATAACGTTGAAAACGAGTAGCTATATCTAAGAATCTTAATACTAAATATATTCTGTTTTTTTCAAGTTCAATACATAACTTAATTTAAATTGAACAATGCAAAAATATAAAAAGAATAAAATAAAAGCGGTATATCAATAGAAATATCATCTACAAATGCTTTCATAGAAACCAAAACTCAAAATTTTTGTTGGCTTCTTAGAGGCTAAAAAATAATATATATATGGTCCAAAAGAATGCAAGACCTCCACTAAGACAAAGCGTGAAAAGGGGAAAAGAGAGGAAGCGTGAGCGAGGGAGAGAGAGAAAAGAGTAGGAGCGAGAGAGAATATGCGAAGAGGTAACAAGAATGTCGAGACTCCCTTTGGCTCAATCGCAATCTGGACGGTTTCCAACTGACGGCGAGTCGAGGTGGAGTACGCACGAATAATTTCCTTTGTGCGCATAACACGCCCGCACATACATTGTTTGATTTTCACCAACTATTTTTGCCAAACGCCCGGGAGTTGTTGCCTCTGTAAGATTTATGCCCGAATTACTTTTCCCTGATTTTTTTTCTCTCTCGTCCACGACGTTAATTTCTTTAATTAAGACAGCTGTTGCTCGTTCGTTTCTTTCCTTCATCACGTATACACCACTGACACGTGTACATAAAGGTCTTGGTTAGTCTAACCTATTATTAGATTTTAGGTCTTCCTTTTTTCTGGGTTTCGAAATATCACGACGTTTGCATATAGAAAAATGTTTACGTAATTTGTAACTGAATATTTTTAGTTCTGCGGTTTTTGCAATATTAACGATAATATTTTTAAAATAAATATAAGTTTTAAATTTAATATGATAACGATACATACGAATCAAGTTATTTATTGAAAATCATAAATATAAATATTGCATCATTTAATTTATTAGCGGAGACTATTAATTGGAGGTTACGTACATCATAAGTTAAGTTAAATATTTGTATTGTTTGTTATAAAATTTGTTAAAAATAAAGAAGTCAAAAACATATTTACTGTCCGATTTTTTTCAAAACCACATTGACGACAACCTAATTGATCCCAATCCCGATTGTTCTTTCGATCCCACCTTCAATTATTATTGACTACTAGCGTTAACTGGCACTCTACGGGCTCCGATATGTTCGTCTTGCTATCGAAAATTTGATATTTAATTGCTTATACATCGATAAAACGATAGTTCTTGACTAGGATTTTTCTATAAAGAACAAAATTGTTATATTAAGATTTTACTAGCATCATTTTCAACACAGATAACATATAAACATACTCTAAAAATGTTATTGCACAAAATGATTTACAATTGTAAACACAATTCATCATTATAAATTACTTTTAATTGAAATCATGCAAAGTGGGAATCAACTTTAAAAAGTAAAATACATTGTATAAGTGCGTTGTATTAGTGAAAACAATTTTTGAGACATGTTTAAAAACATAGTTTGAGAATTTTCGTATTAAAATTTCTTGTTTAAACAAACAATTTTTGCAAGTGTGTGCAGGCCACTTTTTTAACATTTTACCAATTACTTTCGTAAAAAGCGTATTCTCTTCATTTTGCGCAATATTTTCCGAAGTATATTTTTATTTTTCTTTCGTTTTTCAAACAAAATGGATTTTTTTTTTTTTAATTTTCTTAATAGGATACATTTAATAACATTTAAGTAATACGTTGAACCACAAATATAGTTAAGTTAATTATATATAAAACTACTTTAAAATATAATGTGATTTTGTCACAATAAGATTAATGAAAATTAAAATTGTTTTTTTTAGTTAAAAAATACAGTCACATTAACAACATTATCTTAAAGAAACTCAAATAAAAAACTTTCTAGTGATGTAGTTCAGTAAATATTCCTCTTTTTTAAAAATGATGGATTTGTTGTGAAATCATTTTATTTGTGATTTGATTGGTGGGAGTAATGGGTTGCTAGTTTACAAAAACAAAAGTGGCGCGCGAAGCGCGCTTATTAGAGATGACTATAGTGTTGCAAAAAATACAATTAATTTTACTACAGATTTTCATTGACTTTTTATGAATAAATGTCATTATGAAGAGTTGAAGGAATTACTTTAAATTGTGGTCACATTCTATTTTACTTAAATTTAATACTTCCGAGTCTCGTCAGTAATTGTGCTAAGACTGAAATATTTATTTCTTTTCTATATTAATCAAAATACTGACTTTTCATACTTAATAACAGCAAAATTATTAGGATTTCGATCCGGGATATATGAGCAGTGAAAAAGTGAAATGTAAAAAATTTCTTTGCTGACTAAACAAAACCTTCAGTTATTGATTACAGATTTTGCGTAAAATGTAACTAAATCAAATTATTTTTATACATAAAATAATATACTGTACGAAGTCAAAAATTATTTATAAAAAAATCCCTTTTTAATTTATAAGTTCAATGCTAGCGAAATTCAAACATGCTTCGCGAGTAATATTTTTTCAGGTTATGATTGAAATTTTCGGAATGATCGACTTTTAATTAATGTTATTTTATAAATTATTTCATTATTTTTATAAACAGGAGAAATGAATTTTCTTTTATATTGTTTATTTTAATTATTTATTATTTACAAATTCTACTATTAGAAATTTTAATGTCAAACATTTAAAAATATTACTCAATTCTGATGGCTATTACAATCAATCCTACCAACCAAATTATCGATTAGTAAATATAGCTGCTTATTATTTTTTTAAGAATGGTAATATTTTCATCTTTTAAGTGGCAATATTTTACAAAGAATTAAAATAAATAATGTTTAAAAAAATAAAGCAAAATTGTTGAGCCCGTTTTAATTCAATTGGGATAAAAATAGCCAGTTACAGCATTGATACACGCACGTATGCGCACACGCTCATCTACACAAAAAATTTTTTCGAAAATAATAAAGCTGAACACATATTGTCTTAAATAAAAACATTTTTGTCTCAAAAATTTATTTTCATCGTTTGAAAGCTTCCTCCGCGATAATACGATTTGCTTTGATATACTATGGTATATAAAAAAATCACTTGCGTATACTCGATCTCACATAAATAGATTTTAAGTAAGAACAAAATTTGTCAAATCTTAAACAACTATTTTGAATATTGATGATAGTTTAATACTTGATTAATGTAATGTATATTTTACATTGACAATTTTCGAGGTACAAACAAAGCTTCTTGTTTTACCTTCATAAGCTTTATACCACGAGCAACAGTTGAATGTCTGACTGCTGCTTTTTCCTCTGTGTTACCTTATGTTAACTTTATCACGAAAATTAAGGTGTAATTGTAATCCAATTAACAAAATCCAGTGCTAACACAGATATACGCAGATATATGTTATACACATTCAGGATTTATTAAAAAATTATAATTATTGAAAATCGTTTATTTATTTCGGCAATTGAAAGCAGAGTTCAAAAATGAGATGTGGTATTTAACCACAGCACACTGTAACGCTCAGACATGCCCACAAGCTTTGATTATTTAAAAAAGATTTCAATACAAAAATAAAGTGCAGTCGTGACAAAGTAATGGCGATAACGTGTAATGTTGATCCTGGACTATCTATTTTTACGTGCCACAAGGAAAACATAAGGAAAATACTTTAATTAAACTTTTTCTTAACTATTAAAAATAGCATGTTTTACATCTTTTATATAAGGAACTTTGAATTGCAGTGTGTGTGTGCGTGTGCGTATGCATGTGGTGTGTGTGTGTGACCAGATTAATATATAAATCAATAATTATATTATTAGAAAAAGATATATCATTAGAAAATAAGAACCTTAAGCTTTTTTCGTCCAGCTACCAACAATCGAGAAAACATTATAACAAAAACAAAAATACCGAAACATAAAAAATTAAGAATAACATTCCATAAACAATATAACATTTTACCGTTTTATTTTTAAGATCAATAAATAATTTAATAAAATTATAAATTAAGTTTAAGGAAGTTAATAATCAATAAAATAGCAGCGGTATTTATTATATTTAAGGTAATGTAACATACCGATATAATTTTAGAATTTTTATATCTTTTTCAAATATTAGAATTTTTCTAATGGAAACTCCAAAAAAATTTGAGTATAGTATTTACACATACGGAGCCCCTGATAGACCTGCTTTTCCAAAAGTCAATTCAAACCACTTATTTAATTAAATAAAAGCCCTAGTGTCAATCAGTTGAAATCTGTATTTCTAGAATTTAGCCAGTTTTAAAATGGATATATCTAAAGGAAATGATTATAGAATCACACAAAAAATGTTTTAATATAGTATTTACATACATAGAGTGCCTGATTTATTTTTCCAAATAAATGTTTGTACGTTAGGTTATTAAATAAGGGATTCCGGTCAATTTTGAAGCTTACATCGCCTTAAATACAAAGTAAGATATATCCTTAATTTGTTTCAAATCTAAAATAAGTAAGAAATAAAATAAGCTGGCAAAATTGCAGATAATTTCAAAAGTTTTCTTAGAAAACATGAGAAGCAAAAGTACGCGGTTGTATACAGATACTTGATCGTACACTTCAAAGATGCTAGCATCAGCACCATGGGAACAATGAGAGTGCGCTAGTCTCCAAGCGATAAGTCGTAGGATTCCGAGAAATGAGATCGAGATGATCTCCGAAGGGCGAAAAGAATTGATCTCATCTGAAAGACGTGCAGAGGTGATTATCGTAAATACCGTGGAAATAACCAATTAGTAGTGGAGTTGCTGCTACCCTGTCATGTAAGCATGAATTACTTAAGAGTTAAAGCTCGTCCCGCGTCTTTTTCTCTACCGCTGCTCATTCTCTGCACTTTTATCGCATTCTCTTCATGTGCTGTTCTAATGTCACATGTATTATGAATATGTTTGACAAATGCATATGTTAAAAATATTATAAAAACCTTCGAAGATGCGCATAAAAGGAGAAGATAAGCCATGTATGAATTACAAAAGTTTAAACTTTTTCAAACAAATAGATAAAAGTTATTTATTTTGGTAATTGCTATTTTTTCCTAAAATATTTTGTATTACATTTACTAACTACTTTCAACGTTTTTTTTCTTAATTAGTCTTAAAATCGACGTAGCCTGTGTGCACAGCTATAAAAAGTAAAGTCAGGTCTTACACGTCTCTTCTTTTAGTTATCGCGAATGTCTAAATAAATGTACATCTAAAAAAGGTAATTAATTCATGCTACTTTTCATTTGAGTATAATAACTTAAATAAGAGCATAATATCACTGATACAGTGCTCGGATTTGAGCCTGAATAAACTAAAATGCTATGTTATAAAAAAAATACTTATTAGAACATAAAATTTATATGATAGATGATTGGGAAGACTAATGTATCTATTCTATTTTGGGAACGGCATAAACATCGTGATGCGTTATAAAAGTTTCTGGATAGTGAAATTCAAATTTCTGAAAAGTTTTATATTTTCATGACAAGAAAATATTATGTTAACAACTTTAGAATTAATTTCATGGGTATGGTCCGAGAAAGTTAATGCAGAGTGAAAATCCTTAGATCTTCGGTAGATATGACCGATTTTGAGGTTACAATAATTACAGATTGAACTTCTATTAAAATTAGTTCTATTAAAATCCGTTTACCAAATTGCAAAGGTTTTGCCAACCGTTTAAGGTGGTTCTATGAAAATGAGGTTGAAAGCGTAGACTTACGAAAAAAATATATATTATTCCTCAGAGTTTGACAAATTTTTTGATATTTTTTTAAATCTAGGTTGCCACGAACATTTTTGAGTAAAAAATTCTTGAAAATGTATATTTTTACATGACTGAGAATATGACTGCAAACTTAGGATTCGCTGAAATTCTATCCGTTCTATCTATCTCTCGGTAAAAATTGTAAAAAAGCCTTTCTGCAAGGGCGCTTTTCCACTTACAAGCACAAAGACTGGCACTTCCCGAGGGTTTGTTTGGACGACAGGATGCCAGATATTTTGCAGGTAGGCGTAGAAGAGCCAATGACTTGAACGCAATGCGCGGGGGTTTATGTAGACATAATCGAGCTTGCTTTTCCCGTTTTCCCTGACATCCAACAAGATGTTGATAAACTATAAATTAATCAAATTGCATAGAAAGCAACGTATATGAGTAGGATTCGAAGAAAAGACGGACAACGGCATTATAGGTAGGTCAATGGGAACATTTGATTTTTTTGTAACAAAATCAAATATCTCAGGAAGGACTTAAGTTAACTTGCTGATTACTTTTTAACTTCAACTTGAACATTTCTACAATACAGGAAAAATGATTTTGATGCCCAATTTTAATGACATAACTTGAAAATAATTTTGCAAACTTGCTTACCTCGCGAAAAAATGCATAAAATCAATTTTAGAATCTCGAAAAATTGTTTTTTTATGATGACATACATGGTTTTCGATGTATTTTTTCCCGATGAACACGAAAATTTTGGTCCCAGTAGTAAAAAACATTACGGTTTAGAGATATACGCAATTTAAATGCTTAAAACCGCATTTTCGTCGTTTTGGTGTACAAAATTATTTATTTATTCAAAGTAGAGTCATTTGGCACAATTTTTACTTACAAATGCATGTATTGCAGCTATTCAAAATAAATAGAAAAGTAGTATCGAACTGTATAAATTGAATGTTTCTGAAAGATTTGACAGTAGATTAACGTTAATCAAATTACGGCACTAATAGCATAATACATTCTTATACGCTATAGACGCGTCGGTACACACACGTTTGTCCCTAAATGTAGAAATTGCTTTACTATACAAGTATAATTCGAAGTTAAATAGTTTGCAAAGACTAAATTAGTTAAGTTAAAAGTTTGTTTTAATAATTATAACTATACGATAATTACCTAATTTGGTTGAATGAAATCATTCAAATTTGTATACCATTTTAATTATTCAGTTTTAAATATTCAAATTTAAGAAGTTAATCTTGAAAATTCAAACATATTAGATTTTGGTACCGATTTTATATATTAAATGAGTTAGCAAAAATTAATAAAAAACGATTAATAAAATACTCACAATGTATTTAGAGAGAAAAAAACGAAGAATCTTCATTCAGATTTTTTTTATATGGTAGTATTTCTAATTTACTGTAATAACCAAAATATTTTTTGTAAATGAAACTAATTGCGCAGAATAAACTTAGAGTATATCTGGTAATGTGTACACTGAGAAAAAAGTTAGGAATAATTCTAAAAGTATTCGGTAAAAATTACCATACTGCATACGCATTCTGACCACAGGATGTCAATCTTGTAATTTTTAATAGCCAGTATAGTAATTTTGGAAAAAGTGCTTTTTATAAATACTGCAAAAATGGTAAAAATTACTATTTCAAATTGTAATAAACAAAACTGGTGCCAATTCATTGGCACTTAGCTTCCTCAAACTAATTTATCGATTACTTTTATTGAATAGAAATTCAAAAAATAAATTTTTCACGAAAACAATTGAAAATATTTTATGGAAAATATTAACTGGTAATGGTTTCTAGTTCTGTTTAAAGTTATAGAAAAATGTTGCATAGTTTTCCAAGAAATTTAGAGCTGTAAGCAATTGGCTGGTTTCCATCAATCGGGTACAAGCTCTATTCTGATTGGCCGATGGTTACCCGGTGCCCAAGCTGCATCCTAATTGGTCGATTACTGTCGACCAATCAGGTGCGTCAGTAGTGGGTATATAAGACACCGCCGGACTTCCCGTCCTCACTTGCTCTACTGTTCTTGAAAAGTAAAGAGTTATAATAAAAAATATCACAATGGACTCCTTCAAGAATTTTATGAGATACCTCGGCGTCTATCAACAACCCCAAATTGACTTTATAAAACAATTACCAACAGAAATCTCCCAGATAATCTTATGCAAATTTAACAGTCAATCTCTGTCCAATGCTTCCCAAGTTTCACAGAGTTGGCTGCTAGTCTGCAAATCCCATATTCCGACAACGCATCCGCCGCTCTATTCAACGACGCAATCGCCAGATTTCACGAGCAATCCTTCCTACTACGACCTTCACTCTCCCGAACATAAACACTTACCGTCCATCTTTAATCTCTATATCCCAACCAAAAATATTTAACAATACCAAAATGATTAATCCCAAATCTCGCTCTGAGACAAAAACCACAAAACTTGGCACTTCTCGTCAGAGAAAAACAAATCTTAGATTGTAAGCTGTTAGGATAAGCTATGAGTATAAATTAGTATTAGTATAAATAGTATTAGTTATTATGATTCGACGAAGTTAACTGCAGTTAACAGATGTGTTCTAAAATTTATTCTTAAGCGACGAAATCAATGGCCATTGATTCTATAATATAAGTTTAGAATAGTATTAAAGAAGCATCTTAGAGCATCTTAAGATGCGGATAGAATTGAAGTAGTCAGACATAAATTAAAGTTCATTAAAGTATAAGTATTATACTATAATATTTCTATGTATAAGTTCCTGGGGCACTAATATTTAATGCAAAAGAGTATTGGAATATATCTTATAGAATAAAATTTAACAAAGTTTTTCTTAATGTATCCAACAAAGTATTACTGATAAGAATTGTTAATTTTTATTCCAAAATATTTATAAAAGTGTATGCAATAGACCGTGTGATGGAGTTTATAGTGGAAGAGGTATAAATGCGAGGGAGGCGATGATTGAAAAGCACTGATCCTATTTGAAATACATCTGGAGATTTATTTAAAGCACTGACTTTACATAACTGATGCGCACAGTAGAGAGACACGTCTTGACGGTTCGGAGGTCGAACGGCTAGAGAGCGAGCGCTCTGTCTCCAAAATTCATTTCGGAGCTGTTGCTAAGCGGTTATACTACATTAGTCAAAATATTTACATATACAAGCTTAAATACTAAATAGAATTAAGTTGTGTGATTGACTCTAGAGTGTTACAACACGCCTCCTCAATCTAACAACTTAAATTTTTTACAATATGCTTAGAATTTTTGTTACATAGGTACAATCGCTTCGCTTTATACAATGCGCCTTTTTTCTTTACATTATACTCAAAGTTAAAATTTTCTAATAGAATAAAAGTTTTACGCAAGTTACAATACTAGATTCTTTTCTTTTAACAATACTAATTTACATCTTAGGAACATTCGTTACAATGAGACCCTTTTTATAAAAAGTTACATATGCTTTCGCTTTAAAAGATTTACAAAAATTTGACGCTAAATTAAAATATATATATCAAGAGATTATTAATATTCTAGGCTTATAAACTATTCTCGGCGATTCTTCTAAGACCTATGGCCTCGACGAATTCTTCGAGTTTTCTTCGACCTGTCGCTTTGGTTAATGCATCTGCCAGCATGTGTGTAGATGGTACAAATTCAACGGCTATTTCTTTCTTCTCAATACTATCCTTAATAAAATGATGACGTACATTGATATGTCTTGTCCGTGCGCTGAACTTCGAATTGCGACTGAGGTCAATCGCACCTTTATTATCACAATAAATCACTAAAGGTGTACCTTTCTGTATGATGAGAAGTTCTTGAGCCAATCGGTTTAGCCAAAGGGCTTCTTGTGTAGCTGCGGTTAGAGATAAGTATTCTGCCTCGGTGCTGGAGAGAGCAATCGTAGTTTGCTTGCGGCAGTTCCAGGCGATGGCGCCTCCTTGCATTGAAAATACGTAGCCTGATGTTGAACGGGGGTCTTCTGCATCTGGTGCCCAGCTGGCATCGCAGTAGCCAATGATGTTGTTGTCTCCATTCCTTGAATATCTGAGGCAATAATTCTTGGTATGCTGTAGATATCTGAACACTCTCTTTACCGCATTCCAGTGTGATTCGCTGAAAGATTGGTTAAATCGGCTGATATAACTTACGACATGTGCTAGATCCGGCCTAGTCGCTTGGACAAGAAATAACAAAGATCCCACTGCGTTCTGGTAGGGTATTTGTG
>JAWWEQ010049064.1:0-14330 GCA_035583055.1 Torymus tubicola
ATTCTTTAATATGTATAACCTGCACTTATTGTTTATGTTAACAGATTGTGTATATCAATTAATAATAAAAAAAAAAATTTTCAGGTAATTTTGGCCTGAGTGATCTATATGTGTAAGACCCCCTTAAGAAAACTGTGAATTTTAAATCTCTACCTACTCCTGCTCCTCTTCCCCAACAATCATCTTCTCACACTGCCAAAGAACCGGAATCGATCTCATTTCCAGAAAAATCAGAAATAGAACTTCTTTATTTTAACGTATTACTTAATTCTATAACAAGGACATTATTATTTAAAAATGTCTGCAAATGTTAATATAATTATTTTAAATAATAGAGGAGTAAATGATGCTAAATTATTTTCTAGAATATTATTATTACTATTATTATTGTTACTATGTCACGGAGGTATAATAAGCATTTTTTTAATCGAGTCCCCCTCTGTTTAATTAATTATTCGAGATTATCAAATCGTAACATACTATTATAATTGTAAAAATTACTTTATAACTAATAGCTAGAGTTATTATAACTATTATTATACTAAACTGCAACAATAGAAAATGTATTTATATAAATCAGGATCATAACGAGCCAGTTTACGACTTATTCTATTATAGTAAATATCCCGCACAAATGTCCTCGTGGCCCTCGTTCATGGCAACCGCGGACAAATATTTCGACAATGGTTTACAGTTTGCGAAATACAACACTATCCGCAATCATGTCTAGTTGAGCATATATCACATTACTTACTACTATTGTCAAAGAAAATTGGTGTGAGAAAAAATACCCATTTGATTGTTAAACTCCATGGGAAATTCAATAATCTCGTCAATGATTTTTTTAATGCTAATCTAAAATATGACTATGTTCGCATTCCGGACACGCGACGATGTAACGTTTGGGTGACCAACCTTGAGAAAGCGCACGTGCTGTGAGTTGCATGCCTCACGCGCATCAGTAATAGCGTACGAATTGATCGCGTACTCCCGGACGAAATCGAAGAAGATTGAATTTACAATCATATTAATGCGTGACAGAGAAGAAAATTGCAGCCCGTAAGAATCTAAAAATCAAGAAAACATTTATATTACAACTTTAATTTGACAATTATTATATTCTTCCTTACGAGCTAAGCACAAATCAGTATTCAAAGTTTGAAGCAAGGGGGCAAAAAAGGGCGACGTCAAATAGTATAAAAAAAAGTTTCCACGCTCAGTTAGTCGCCTTGTTATGAACACCAAAACATTGTCTTAATGAATAACTACATTATACAGCAATTTAATTGATGAAACTTTCCCAAAATAAAATAAGATGAGTGAACAGTTTGCTTTTATAAAAATTAATTTTTATAAATTACAAAATAATTTATAAAAATTATATTCCTTATAAATTAATGCAAGGGTAGAGTGAACTTTAGCATAAAAGCAGTTTAAAACTTCTTGTTCAGCTTTCATTAAATATCGATTCATATAAATATATACATTTTTTAATGTAACAGATATAGCTGCTATATAATTTCTTTGATAATAAAAATGATTTTTAATGATTTTCGTTAATATAAACTTTTTATTTATTTGCTACTAAATAAGATTATGTTGACAAAGATTTATATTTGAGTACAAAAAATATCCACTTTGCAGAATATTCTTTATCCTAAAGTATTACATTGGTCTTTTCCATTGGCAGAGTCCTTATCACTGTTACGGCTTTCATTACTTAACATCCGTTGATAAGTTGGTGGTTGTCGCATGTTAATACTACCAGGTGTTCCTGGTGTTGTTATCTCTTTAGAAATTGTACTACGAGAAGTAGTAGAAGATGTATCACAACGAACTGGAATTTCACCTCTCATGAACCTAATAATATACAAACCAATGCTGAATTATTTGCGAAATAAATTTTTCAATTGATTAAATTTATTTTATATCAAATATCATTATGCTAACATTTTTCCATGATTGTTAATGGTATATTACGCAACTAGTGCGATAAATAAGACGAGTTCGTGGATCACCTTGCGCACGTTTTGCGTATACTATTTTTTGGCAGAAGTGCGCAAAAATACTGCAAATTTATAAAATAATACAAACCAACATAAAAAGGAAAATGTAATAAGAGATGTACATAAATGAGGAAAACAATAAACATATAAATATATTAATAAACTTAGTAAAATTGATTAACAAAACTATTACACTAAATATGAGATAACTTAATTATTTATTAAAAAATAAACTATTACAATCAATACAAAAAAAATAAATCATACAGAATTTATAATGGTGGTTTCCATATCATTTTTTTATGGCAAATTTAGCTAAACAATTATTCAGATTGAAAGAAAAATTCTTATTTTGCAATAGGGAATTGAGAAATTAGCATGGTTTTATTTATACTCGTAGCATCGTTTGTCTTGATTAGGCTTAGCCCGAACGTCCACAATTCCATGAAATACATTTCGGTTTGTTTACTTATTTTGAAAAATTTTTAAGCAAAGGGTTCGAAGTGTGCTCAAAGAAAGTGTTTTGTATAATTTGTTATGCTTGCTTATCGTGTGCAAAGCAATATGTTTATATGTAGACGCAAAGCAGGCGCTTTGCGCACACTCTGATCTGAGTGTGTAAATCTATTGCTTTGCGTACCGAAAACAAGCATGAGAAGCAGTGTTTTGCGCACGCTGTGTTAAAAAGAATATTTTATGCTATGCTGTGCCCAAAGTTAATGCGAGAAATAAAATTTTAAGTGTGTGAAGTTACTTTCATACACCGTTTTAAATTAGAATATTCTTTGTGTTTGAGAATGCCGTAAATTATAAATGAGTAAGATGCTGTGGGTGGTAAAAATAAATGTGAACAACATTGAGAAAAAATAAATTGTAATATATATTAAAACTATCTATAAACTTTTAATTACTATTACAGAATTATTGTCGTTGTAGAATTAAATTACAATTGCTTAATTATAAAAGTCGCTATAGACATTGTTACAAAGAATTAATATAAGGCTGTATGAAATTATTACAAGATTGAGTTTGAGTGTATGAGTGTTACAATTATTAGAGTGCATGAGTTTTACAATTGAGTGTTTAGGTTGAGTTTGTGTATGTATGTGTGAGTTGCCGAATTGAATATTGCCGTTACAAATAAAGTTTCATTGAGTGACTCAGCGAGTTCGTTTTCAAATGTGTGTAGTCACGTAGGTGAACAAAATGATGCGGCTGATGTTAAGATCCATAATTAAATAGTATTGATTTAATTGTGATGTTACTGAGTGTGTACGATTAGATATGACTGATCTAATCGTGCATGAGAATTACCGACTGAACATAGCATTAATCACTTTTCACATCAATGCACGTGCACTGAGTTGTAGTCGTGTGAATTTTTGAGGTTACCAGTGCACGTGCGCTACCGTATGCTGCAACAGGGAGTTTCTCCAACGATGAATATTGACGATGTCTTTGACGTGATGAGTCAACGATGAGAAGCAGGATGTGTATAGCCACTGACGAGTAGATCCAGTGAAAATTGCCTCCGTTAATGATGATGATAAGACAGACTTTCAATGCTGAGTTGTACCAGAGGTAAGTATAGCTAAGGATGCGAAGCAGCCGTTGATGATATGAGCCGATGATTAGTATTGCCGATGAGTGACCGCCGTATGACAATACAGATGAGCAGCTGCCATGTATAAGGACGAACCGCAGTATGTATGAGAAGGTCGCCTTGAACTTCTCCCTTGAGTATTGCCCCAAATAAGACTTGGGTATACCGTAAGAAGAGTACAAGTGGTCGCATGGTGAGCACGGTATACAGACCAAGAGTGAGTGAGTCGCCTGAGAAGTACAAGCGACCGCATGGCGAGCACGCTGTACTAACGAAGAGTGAGTGAGTGAGAGAGAGCACATCCGTCTTCTTCGTTTTGAACTTGTCATCGCAGCGTACGTCAAATAAGTGTCTCTCTCATTTACATGTGTAAAGGTAAGAAAAACAGCATGAGTTTTTGCAATACTCGGCTAATCAGTGTAGCAAGTCAGCTGTTCCGCAGAGAGCAGCTGTTGAGTGCTGCCGTCACGCGACCGCCTACTAAATTGCCCTTTAATTGCGCAACCGCGGGAAATTCAAATATTGATAATTCCCAAACACTTTGATATATTATAATTCATAAAATTCATCCTAAAACTTAAAACCTTCCAGCAAAAATAAACATCGTAGATTATGCAACAAGGATGTGAAGTACACGCTCAAGTTGCATGCAAAATATTTTTTTGCAATTTTGTGTGTCAAGTTAATGCTTCAAGTGAAATTTTGTGAAATATGTGAGGTAAAGTTCACGCATCGTATTATGTCAATCGCAAAAAATAATTTTTGCTTCCCTAAAGAAAAAGCTTTGTAATGTTGAAAATAATTATAAGACAAAAAATGCTTAAAATGTTATTTTGAGGTTAAATATGTTGAAAATTTTCAATTTTAAGAAAATTTGTTTTCCCTATCTATAAGGGTAATTTCTGGTCACCTGAGCAAGGTGAAAATTTTAAAAACGCCGAAATTTGTAGACACTTAGTTTTTTATGAAAAAAACATGTTCCTAAATTTTCAGAGCAATATTTCAATAATTACAAAAGGTTAATTGCATATTGCATATCAAAAATTGTTATTTTTTGCAATTTTTGGTGAAAATTCAACTTTTGCTAATTTTTCACTCAAAATCCTGAAACTTTTTGTATAGCATATTGGTTCGGAAAAAGTTTTCACTTTACTTCTAGAATGTAGTCATATTTTTTTTATGACCCTTTCTGAAAGTTTCTGATTAGCTGCTTTTCAGTGTACCTTGATAAAAAACGACAGTGTTACGTATAAACATTTTTTGTTCGACAAATTATTTTCTGATCCTATATTGTAAAGCCCTGAACCAAGATGGGAAACGTCCTTCGAAAAAAGCTACAAATTTTTAAAAGATATAAAAATAGTGAAAAAAACCTCTTTTTGACTAGCGGAGTCAAGTTTACTTATTACTGACTTTCATGTGTTTATTCGACAGAATTTTGTTTTTATGTATCTTATTAAAATAAGAAAGAATAAATCACAATAGGTTTATTCTTTATTATTGTAACTTCATGACGTCAACTATTCTACTTATACATAATCTTATGCTCTTTACACTTTTGATCAGTTAAATTGATACTTTAGATACTGTCTAAAAAACAATTATACATTTATAAGTAGTATAGAGAATAAATTTGTCAACAAACAAGTTCTTGCCATTTGTTATACGGGCTACCTGCAATACTTTGATATTATTAATGCAATGAATAATTTTTATGATTATATTTTACACTACAGCTGTAAAATATAATCATTCTCTATTGAAGAAGCAGCATAAAAACAAAATTCTGTGGAATAAACACATGAAAATCAGTAATAAGTAAATTTGACTCTGCTAGTCATGTCAAAAACAGGGTTTTTTCACTATTTTTACATCTTTTAAAAATTCATAGCTCTTTTCTGAAGATGAAACCCATCTTGGTCCAGGGCTTATGTTAAAGGGTTTACAATACAGAATCAGAAAAAAATTTGTCGAACAAAAAATATTCTGTCAAACTCCTTTCTTTCTCTTTTTTTTGATAAAGGTACACTGAAAAGCAGCTAATCAGAGACTTTCAAAAAGGGTAAAAAAAATATGACTACATTCTAGAAGTGAAATGCAAACTTTTTCCCAATTAATGTTCTACACAAAAAGTTTCAGGATTTTGAGTAAAGCATTGGAAAAAGTTGAGTTTTCACTAAAAAATTGCAAAAAATAACAATTTTTGATATGCAATAACTTTTATAATTATTGAAATATTACTCTAAAAATTTAGGAGCATGTTTTTTTCATAAAAAACTGAGTGTCTACACTGTAAGAAAACTTCCATATATATAGATATACAATGTGCAAATTTGGAAACTCAAAATGTAAACACAATATATCTATATATGTGGAAGTTTTCTAACAGTGTACATATTTTGAGCAATTGTACAATTTTCAGCTTGCTCAGTTGACCTGAAATCACCCATAAGTATGTGAGCAAGGTGATCATTTTAAAATTGCTCAAAAGATGTAGACACTCAGTGTTTTTATGAAAAAAAAAATATATATATATATCTCGTTGGCGGAGAGGAAGAAGACGCTAACTCTGGAGAACGCGTAAGACAGTACTTTCTCGGGCGTGCACTTACAACAGGGCTAGCTCGGGCGAGCGCGTAAGACAGGGCTAACTCGGGCGAGCGCGTAAGTCAGTACTAACTCGGCCGAGAGCGTAAGAAGGGCCTAACTCGGGCTCTCTGGTTTAGATTATTGCGGTTGACTGTACTAATATTATTTTGCAGACTAATTTCGTACAAATCAACTTCTAGTGCAAATCAGGGTATACCTATCGGATTTTTTGATCCGCTGAACTTGATTTTGGAGTCTATTTTTCTGTACAACGATAAGTTCATGAGCGGGAGACATTTTTCACGTTAATAATTCGCTAAATCTGAGAATTTCCGGGGCATACGCTTTCGATTAAAAAAAGAAACTTAGGATATTAATATAATAATTAAAGATAAACATTTTTTATTAAAAGATCTTATTAGGGTTAATTTTGATGGAAAAACTGTTATTAGATAAATAAAATCATCGTAAAAGCTGTTTTAAAAAAAGTATATTTGTGTAGAGTTATTTAAAAACTATTATATACTAGAGTGTTGGGCGCACTATACGCGCTTGTAAACTTTACGTTATTGCGATATATAAAAACATATACTTAAAGTCAAATCTGAAATTACCGCCAAAATTTCATCTGATTTAAAAACAAAAGACTCAAAAATTTAATTAAGAAATTTTTTTTTTTTGTGTTATTTAAGCTTTTTCAAGTCTCATATGCGAGGCTTATATAGCTATACAGATTTAAGTATTTACATACATTAATTGAGTTTGGTTGTTATTTACATTGTTTGATCTTAGATCTGTACATATAAACCGATTTTTTCTAAGAAGCTACAGACATATTCGCATGTTCTAATATTAGGCTTTTTGATGAGACTTTCAATGTTAAGCGGTAGATATAATTTGATTTTTCCTAGATTTTCTACCAAGCTTAATCTTTTAGCATCGTATATACTGCATTGTCATAGTACATGATATAGGTCTTCGTCATATTCTTTACATCGGCATTTGGCACTATTGATGATGCCCTTTCTTGCAAGTGATGCTGAAAGATTATTATAGTGAGGATATTATATCAAGGATTTTGATTTTTAGAATAGTACAATAGAAAGTACTCTTTTCCTTTCGTTATGCCTTAGGGTTAGGTAGGGCCTTACGTTCGCTAGGTCTTCAACAAAAAGTTGTATTTGTTTTTTCATGCGCTTTCTGAACTCTTCGTAGCGGTCTGTAAAAGGTATCAAAACTAAATCTTCCTGAAAACCGTTAGTGCTTCCTTTCGCTAATATATCTGCGGTTTCAATACCTGTTATGCCAGCGTGTGATGGTACCCAGGAGAATTTTATAGAGTGATTGTTATCATTCAAGTGGTTGTCGATATATTTTCGTTTAATTTCAAGGATGTGTGGGTTTATTTTCGGTGTAAATTTTGAAAGACTGTAGGCTTGCAAGGCTGGGGATTTTTTATAGCTTCATCAAGAGCAATAGATATAGCAACGCACTCAGCTGTGTACACTGAACAGTCCTTATTAATAGCTTTTTTAATACTTATATTTAGTTCTGGGCAGAAACATGCTGCTCCTGTAAACTCAGCATTATCATTCTTACTTCCGTCAGTGTACATAGCCGTTATATTTTCATTTGCCAGAAAATCATTAAATAAAGCATTCGAAGATTCAGTGTTTTGGAAACTTTTTTCAAGTTTAAAGGTAATTGGTATACTTTTTTTGGTGGTTTCATATTTATGGCAGTATATATCGTACGAATTATATTGCGTGTTCGAATTTAACAGTTCTTGTATACATGTTGTTAGTATTTGTGGTTTTATTTATTTCTTTTTTGGTGTTTTGTTTCTAATAAACGAGTTGTATCTCCGAATGCTTTCATGGGTTAGTGACTTTGCATCGGAAATTATTTTGGTAATGAAACATTTACACAATAGTTCAGTGCGATGGGCTATTAGTGGGAGTTTGGATTTGGCTAGCATGACATTTTTTGGTGTACTAATCCTATAGCCCATAGCGGCTCATATAGCCCTAAACTGTATTTGCTCCAATTTTTCTGTCAGTGCTTTTTGGGTCGGAAAATAAATGATGCTACCATAATCTACTATTGATCGGACGTAACTTTTATAATGCGTGTTTAGTATTTGTGGATCTGAACCCCACCATGTGCCGCATAAAAACTTAACAATGTTAGTTGCTTTCATACATTTTTTTTGTACATAGTTATATATAATAATATGTAGCTAATGGCCAAGTTTACTACCAAAATGTTAAAATAAATAACAACGATTTCTTTAACTTGCATCATTTTTATTTAGACCCTCTTCAGGCAACTAATAAACAATACAAAATACAACATATTACAGACAACTTATAAATAATAATAATAATATAACAAATCTATTTTTGTACAACAATGAAACTTACATTATGTGTTGGTTTTGATAGTGTTACGGAGAACTATCCGTTCGTCAATTTAAATTAAATTCAAAACTTTCCAAATATATACCAAAAACGGGTGCATTGGTGTGTGTATATGTTTATGCGCAAAGATGGATGTATGTGTGACAATGTAATAATGCTATTGGTTGGCGGGTAGGTGAGGCACAGCCCACTCCGACGAGTTTGAGAACGAAGAGAGGTATCAGGTTCATTTGTTGCCTGAAGAGGGTCTTAATAAAAATGACCAAAACGTCGCAATTTAAATAAATCGTTGTTATTTATTTTAACAATTTGGTAGTAACCTTGGCCATTAGCTGCATCCAATTAATATTAATCAAAAAACTACCATTAGCTGCATTTTCACCATTATCAATATAAGTTTGTCGCCTGGAGTTCAGAACATGGTTAAATCCGTCCTTTGCAATGGATGCTCTTAGTGTCGTTATTGGTGCGCCTCGCTTAATGTTGAAATTTTCTAAGATGTTTTCAAGTACAAAATAATGGATTGGTGGTGCTACATTGGAGAAGATCACTCTCTGTTGTTTAGATATTAAGGGTCTAATGTTTACACTGGTTTCACCAATTTGTATGGATTTCTTACTATCCGTCAGTTCATTGACCAGACCTTTGGTTGCTAAGTAAAGATACACTCTTTTATTTGAAATTCTTGCGGAGTATAAAATGTTCTTGTTGCCAAAAATTTTCCCTACAGCACTCGTGTAATCGGTTCGGTTCAGATTTTCAATACAGTCTATAATTAAGCCTTGGTCAGGTTTCGGAAACTAATGGTTTTCTGCAGCTGATGCGTAACTAATTTCACTTGAATTTTCTACAGTGTACGAAAAAACCTTTTGAGAACTTTGGGACAATGGAATTTCAGAATGAAAAGCCATTGCTGGATCACTACTGTGATTCTGCACTCTTAGGAATGCAGAAACTCTATGGGCTATATGTAACTGTATAGCCCTGTTATATTTGACGCGCAATCTACTACGATCGGTCTCTCGCAGAACGTTTGTAAACGCACGTCTTCTCTCTGTGAAGGTTCGCAGAGAACTCAACTCAGAAATGATTCATTTAAATATTTGAATAACATAATAGATAATATTCAAAAGATATCACCATAAATATCTCGCAAACAATTTATTGTAATTTTTTTTTAAACAAAATATTCATATGTATTATGCTAGATATCCAAGAACGCCGCAGCGCCCTGCTTGGTGAGTAAGGAACGTAACGTGATGTCTCGGCGGGCAGGGCGATGCCGTACCCTTTATACTTTGTTTTGGAGTTTTCCAACCTCACTTTTTTACGTTTTTTATATTACATTAATGCAGAGGTAAATATGGTATATGAGGGATTCCTTTGAAAGTACTTTTTACATACATTCTATCTGTAAAAATTTTCATGGTGAAAGATGCTTTCGTATACGATTAATCGAGGCTCGAAATTAGTGACCGCAAAATTAATTATAAATTTTTTTCCTTCAGCCTGCAGGGAATTTCTGGGGGTATTCTAGTGGAATGTTTTTGTGCCTCTACTTGATATCAAATCCTATCAAAATATTTGGTGCTAACAGTGTACGAAAGACGGTGTTACTGCGCTCTGCTTCACGAAGAGAAAGCGCGCGCGAAGATAGCTGAGTCCCCGCGTAGCCCTCGTGTCGCAGTTCGGCTGCTGTTAGTTTTGTACATATAAGTATATATATATATATATATATATATATATATATGTATGTGGCGGTCCAGTCGCCGCGCATGCGCCCGCGATACACCAGGCGGAAGCAGGTGCTGATACCGCGCCCTCTATTTTGAGAGCATCCGGTGCGCGCCAAAATCTTGGCTTCAGCCCTCGCTTCCCGCCAAAAGGTAATGCGAGCGCCCAGCGAAGCGGCCATGTTACCTCACTCTAGGCTCGGCCGTCGCGATGAGCACACCTGCGTTCGTGTGTGCTCCGTTCCGTTCTACGTCTAAAACTCTGTACGCGTCGCGGCCCTCAAGTGACAATTGTATTCGCGATCTTTTTACTACGTTTAACTGTATCTCTTTTAACTCTAGTCTGCGTTAGTGTGTAAGTTAGATTTTAAGGTGTTTTGTACGCGCGCGTCCGTTGTAAATAAATCAAGTGCACTTGAATAAAGCTTCGTATACATAAAAGTGGTGTGTTCTCCCTCTCTTTCCTCTCGTTCCGATATTTCCTCCACACACGAGAAGTTAGCGCAGGCTAACCCGGTAACCTACGCTAAAGTGGTGACCCCGACGTGATCTTTCGCACGGAGAGGAGAGCGAAGCTTCGGCGCCTTCGTCTAAGGTAAGCTTCCACACCCTGTGCATCACACCTGTGGCGGATGCTCCGTACACCTAACGCGTCACCACGCTCTCAGCGGGCGCAGTCATACCGATCAGACGAAGCTTATCCGCGCGACGTTTTCTTCTCGCCGCTCGAGACGCAGCCGCCGCTGCCGCGACCGGGCGACGACCCGCTAAACCCACGCGTTCTATTCGCGCACGACCGTACTCCGTCGCTGAGCCTAGAGTCACCGGCCATGGCGGAAGAAGAAATCCCCGCGATCGAGGTTGCCACGGTCAAGAACTGTCGCCTGCCCGGCTTTTGGAGCGACAACCCAGAATTGTGGTTCATACAATGCGAAACCGTCTTTCGACTGAACCAGGTGAGAGGGGATGACGCACGGTTCAACCTCGTCGTGTTCATGCTCGACCGTGATACGCTCCAGGAGGTCGCCGACATCGTCGTCACCGCCGGAGAACGACAGGTACGACGCGCTCAAAGGCGCCATTTTGAAGCGTCTCTCTGATTCCGCCGATCGTCAACTGCATCGCATGTTGACGCAAATGGAGCTGGGTGACAAGAAGCCATCCCGACTGTTGCGCGACATGCGCGCTCTCGCCGGGGACAAGGTACCGGATAATGTAATACGAGTCAAGTGGCTTGACTATCTGCCACTGACCACGCAGCGACTTTTGCGTGTCTTCAAGCCGACCACCAGCCTCGACGAACTGGCCGCTGCAGCCGACGAGATGATGGATGTCGGCCCCTCGGTGCTGGCAGTCTCTACATCATATAACCACCGAACCACTTCGCCGGTTCGCTCAACAGCATCATCCACCGAAGCCGAGCTCACCGCCATCCGATCAGCGCTCACGCAGCTCATCGCCGCCGTTCGTGGCCTCACCGATGCTCGCGCAGATGGCGCAGGGCGCAGCAGAGGATGCCCTCGTGACCGCTCGAAGTCACACTCTCGCTCAACATCTCACGCACGACCTGCTTCGCCCGACAAGCAAGGCCAATGCTTCTACCACGCACGATGGGGATCTTCCGCCCGGCGATGTCACTCACCGTGCAACTACGCTTCCCGGCGGCCAGCTGCACAGGTGAACGCCGTCATCGACAACATCGCCGCAACCGCCACAACTGTGGCGCAGGCTCACGGCGCTCTCGCTACAACTGCGGGTGCTACGCCCGGAGCTCATCGCCCGCATGTCTTCGACCCGCAGCTCAAGGTGAGGTTCCTGGTGGATTCGGGATCTGATGTCTCCATCCTGCCAAGAGCGCTTCCGCGAGGCGCGCTTCCGCCCGCCAGGCTCCTGCTGTACACCGCCAACGCCTCAACCATCCGCACATACGGCCAGCGTACAATCACACTCAACCTCTCTCTGCGACGCGCGTTCGTGTGGACGTTCGTCGTTGCTGAGGTCCAAACCGCCATCTTGGGGGCCGATTTCCTAGCCCATCATGGACTCCTGGTGGATGTCAAGAGCCGCAGACTGGTGGATCCCTTGACTGACTTGTCAGTTACTGGTAAGTTCACACCAGCGCTTGTGCATTCAGTCTCGTCGACACGTAGCGTCGACCTGCCGTCAGGAGAGCACGCGATCTCTCTCTCACCTCTTGCACGAGTTCGCAGATCTCTCGTCACCTTGTGCCACAACGGCGCTGCTGGAAGGATCGACCGTGCAACATTTTATCATCACCACCGGCCCACCTGTCGCTGAACGTCCTCGCCACCTGGCCGGCGACCGACTCAGCGCCGCTAAGAAGGAGTTTGCTGTACTGCTCGAGCGCGGCATCGTGCGGCCATCATCCAGCCCATGGGCAAGCCCACTGCACCTGGTGCAGAAGCCGTCCGGGGGTTGGCGCGCCACTGGCGACTATCGGCGTCTTAATGCTGCCACTACGCCCGACAGCTACCCTCTACCCATTATCGCAGACCTGCTGCAGGACTGCCACGGCTGCATCGTCTTCTCGAAAATCGACCTGCAGAGGGCGTATTATTAAATTCCGGTCAACCCCGACGATCGGCATGCCTATGGGCTTGCGAAATGCCTCCCAGACGTTCCAGAGATTCATGGATGCATTGCTGCGAGATCTACCTTTTGTTCGGTGCTACTTAGATGACCTCCTCGTCGCCTCCAGCTCACACGAGGAGCATCTAGTACACCTGCGACGACTCTTCGCCGTTCTCCGCAAGGCACGCTTATGCATCAACCTGGACAAGTGTCACCTGGGAAAGACCGATGTAGAGTACCTGGGAAACTCCATCACGAAGGACGGATATCAACCACCACCACACAAAATCGAGGCGATCCAGGAATACCCGCAGCCGAAAAACGTCACGGAGCTCCGACGTTTCTTGGGCATGCTCAACTATTACCGACGGTGCATTCGAAGGGCAGCACACACACAGGCACCACTGCATCAAATGCTACACGGCGTACCACGGCGTAGCAAGGCCACTCTACATTGAACTCCGAAGGCAAAACGGGCTTTTGTCGACTGCAAAACCGCCCTCGCTGAGGCTGTTCGCCCCGCCTTTTGGCGCACAACACCCGCTGGCGTTAGTAACCGACGCTTCGGACGTCCAAGTCGGAGCAGCGCTTCAACAAATGGAGGATGGCACGTGGAGACCCATAGGGTTCTTTTCACGTAAGTAGCGCGCGTATGACCGGGAGTTACTGGCCATATCAACCACCACCACACAAAATCGAGGCGATCCAGGAATACTCGCAGCCGAAAAACGTCACGGAGCTCCGACGTTTCTTGGGCATGCTCAACTATTACCGACGGTGCATTCGAAGGGCAGCACACACACAGGCACCACTGCATCAAATGCTACACGGCGTACCACGGCGTAGCAAGGCCACTCTACATTGAACTCCGAAGGCAAAACGGGCTTTTGTCGACTGCAAAACCGCCCTCGCTGAGGCTGTTCGCCCCGCCTTTTGGCGCACAACACCCGCTGGCGTTAGTAACCGACGCTTCGGACGTCCAAGTCGGAGCAGCGCTTCAACAAATGGAGGATGGCACGTGGGGACCCATAGGGTTCTTTTCACGTAAGTAGCGCGCCTATGACCGGGAGTTGCTGGCCATCTACGCATCCATCAACTACTTCCAGCGCATTTTGGAAGGAAGGCAATTCGTCGTAAAAACAGACGTGCACCCACGTCTTCAAGAGGGTCGATGCAATCCGTCGGCCTCTCGAACAAAACCGTCTCTACAAACGCACTCAAGCCGGCAAACCTCAGACGCGTGACGTTTGAGGTCGTACATGGCCTCGCGCACCCCAGCAGGCGAGCGACAGCTAGATAGAGCTATATATATATATATATGGGCAGTTCTCAGGTGAATCGAGAGGTCAAAATTTCTTTTTCTTTTAAAATCACCTAAATCGCTTCG
>JAWWEQ010049065.1:0-14329 GCA_035583055.1 Torymus tubicola
TCCGTTATATATGAATTGATCCACGAAAGAGCGGCTCTAGAAAAACCCGTCAATCTGAGCCGTTCGAGAAGTCGAGCCGGAGAGGATTGGGAATATAGTTTGTCGTTACCCGATTCTAGACAGAGATAGACGCACGAGAGCCATTTTCTAGAATTAATAAAAATTTTCTTCTTATTATATGATTTTTATTTTTTTCTAGTTATTCTATTTTTTAAACGATTTTCAATTCCGAACCTGTTTTTTATGCGTCAGTGTAAGAAAAGCGCTGTGTGCCTTACTATTTTTACATTAAGGTGTTCTCATACTTAAAAATTTCAAAAAAATCAAAATTTTTTTACTCAATTTCTATATATTATTCTAAACCTATAAAAAGTTTGAGAGACGTATTAGAAAATTCTCGAAAATACAAGTAAAACTGTCAATAAACTTCTATAGCACTGTGCCACCAGTTTGTGACGTACACGATCAGTATGCACCAATATAAACAAACACATAGCAATATATGTATAACCACGACGAGTTCATCGACTTTAATTATTGTATACATTCAAGCGCCGCTCTGACTTCAGATGTCGTGAAAATTGTGAAAACATTTTTTTACCCGGATTAATGGTTTTTCTTGTGTAGTTTTTCGCACTGAATCTGAATCTGAAGTCAATTTAAGCCTTACCACTTGAGATATATAGTAAATTGCAAAAAGAATAGCTGAAAATTGCGAAAAACGCGAAAAGTGGCGAAATAGTATATTACGCAACTAGTGGGCACAGCAGGTGATTCACGCACGAGTCGGGTTTGTCGCCTGAGCGCAGTGACAAGAAATATGTTGAGCGCTAGAACAACGCGATGTAACGCGGTAGAGCAGGGTAAGGGACGCAAGTCGCAAGTCTGACTAGACTCGGCTGTGGCCTGCGACGAAGTGCCTGAGCGCGACGCAACCGCGGCTCGCGATCGCCCAGTCATGGAATTTTCCCACTTACTACGATCATTTTTCTCTCTCTCTCTCGCTCCTATATGCCGCATAGGATGACTGTGCGCACACTATTTATTTACTTGTGCGCCTACGAAGAGCGACTTTAAGTAGCCGGTACCGAGCATGTCAACAATGGCTCGTGTATAACTTGTAAGGCTCACTTGTGACCGTTATAAAACATATAAATATATAAATAGACTTAGTAAAGTTGATGAACAAAACTATTACTTAATTATTTATTAAAAAATAAACTATTACAATCAATAAATAAAAAAAATAAATCATACAGAATTTATAATGGTTGTTTTCATATCATTTTTTTATGACAAATTTAACTGAACAATTACTCAGATTGAAAGAAAAATTTTTGTTTGGCAATAGTGTATTGAGATATTAGCATGATTTTATTTATACTCGTAGCATCGTTTGTTTTGATTAGATTTAGCCCGAGCGGCCATAATTCCATGAAATACATATCAGTTTGTTTACTTATTTTGAGAAAATTTTTAAGTAATGGGTTCGAAGTTTACTCGAAGAAAGTGTTTCGTATAGTTTGTTATGCCCGCTTACCGTGTGCAAAGCAATATGTTTATATATATTGTAACATCAACATTGATGTTACAATATGAAAATTAGATGTATTTTCTTTCAAATAAAATTAGCACACTTGACCTAAAGTTGTCAAGCAGAAACACCTGTAAGCGAGGGAGCTTAGATTGAAGAGGAGGCTCTAGGGAGCCTGTACATAATTATTACCCGTACATACATGCGAAAGGCCTTATCGACACTGAAAATTTTCTTCGCACACGCATTAGATGATCCGCAGCAGGAGCATGAAGTCGCAGCCATGGATGATCTAGGGTGAAACAGGCGAGAAGGCTCCTCTTGATGCTCTGAACTTGTAGGCGAAGCAAGCTGGCAGATACTGACCCTGGAAATGGAAAACAACATTAATACGAAAAGAAAAAAAGTCACTCACTGGTAAAATAGAAAAATGCAGCCAAATCCGGGAACGATAACAGGTCACTGATCTCACCGGTTTATATGTGTCAACATAACCTCGCAGCCGGCTTGTCCATCTAGAAGTTGTAGCGCAGGAACTTCGGCACCATCATCGAAGAGGACACCCGGAACAGCATCGTACGGCTTCTTCAACAGCTGAGCATCACCCGCATCCCGTCGAACACCTTACTTCCCTCGCAGGGATAGTAACACGCGTGCGCAGCAGAGCACCGGTCGATGCCGCGTCGATGGCACAGCGACACATGTAGAGCGAGAGAGAGAGAGAGAGAGCCGACAAGGTACAAGGGAATGAGAGGGGGCGCCTAGGGCGCGCTGTCGCCGCAATGGTCGCGAGTGATTGCGCACGAAAAGCGCTCACTCATTCTAGCCAAGGATCGCTTAGTGAACGCAGCTAAAATTATAATCGTAAAAAGTTAAGTTCAATTTGATAGTGAAAGGTAGTGAAAAAGTGAAGTAAAAGTCGAAAGTCAAAAGTTGAAGATAGAAAAAAAGGAGCCATCGAAGATTCAAGTGTCGAAGTGCAAGTTTTGTTGGTTGCTGTAAAGTAGAGGTTGTAAGTGCTTCATTAGTGAGGGCACGTGCGTGTGTATGTCGAGCTTCGCGGCGTTCTGTGTATTCGTGTATTGCTGCATATTGCAGCTGGCGCTCAACGAAATCTTATAGAATAAAGTGTTTAAAGTGTTAATATTTAACTTCAGTGCTTTGTGTAAGAAACTTTATTTCACTCGCCCTTTCCCAAATCGCATCCCTCCCGAATTTCCCCTCTCCCCTCTTCCCCAGTAACTAAAACGCTTTAGTCCCCAATTGCATTATAAAAATTTTTTGTTGTTGTTTGCATATTTTTTTGCTTGGCTTGTGTTTCGCTGAAATTTAGTCAGCGCATGGATTTTTGCGATTGCACAAGCTTACGGAGTTATTCTCCCCAATAACAAACTGAACAGTTGTTATTAATTAGAAAGTTTTTTTGATTAATTAAAATTTCGGAATAAACTTAAAAATAACGAAAGTCAGAAATTCCCAGAAAAGTGTGTAGCATTCTTATACACATCCGAACAGCACGCAAGCGATGCTTTGTTTACGTCGAAGGATTAACTGGGTCAAGCGAGACCTTGCTGGTGTTTATGTTCGAAAGTCGAGATACTTTGAATGTATATTAGAAAATGAATATTTGAGAAGAATAAAATTTTAAAACTTGTGGTAATTTTGAAACATTAAATTTATAGTTTAATTAAATTATGATTTATAGAATTTTATAATAAAATTTAGATTTTTGGAAAATTAATTGCAATTCGGATTTATTTATTTTTTTTTTTGAAAAAAAAAAATTTTCGTTTTGTTTAACAAATAAATAAATTAAATATTATTAATAATAACTAATAATAGATACATTTTTTTGTATTGAAAATCGAATTTGTATTTTCGTATTTTACAAATTGGCAAAATTTTTGTTCGAAATAAATAGTAACTTTAATGTCAAAAAAAATTTTTGATTTTATTGGAAAAAAAAAATTTTGTATTATAGAATTTGGCTGCATTTCGAACTTTAAAAATTGAATTTATCTTGAAAATATATAGTAAATGTATTAGTCGATTTATGGTTATTTTTTTTGCATCACTTTGCTTAATGCTTACTTCATTGCTTTTCTGGTGTGCTTTAGATTTTATTTTTGTGTTTATTTAAAATATTTAGTCTGTCAAATTTTATGCTGGAAGTGGCTTTGAATTTTTTTTCTTCCTGTTGGTGTGTAGTTAAATTTAAAATTTTTTTGTGTTTGGGCCATAAATAACTTTTTTGAAGAAACTCTCAATACTTAATTAGTAAACGTAATCTTTTCCTTTTCTTTCGTATTATTGAAATTTAAAGAGTTTTGTATAAATAGTAAATTAAAGGAAAGTAATTGTAATCATAAATAAGCGAAGTGAGCTACGCAAATCAAGTAATCCTGGCACACAACCTGGCAAAACCCTGACGATATTTCCTCCCCAACCGGCAAATTTACACCTGAAATGGCCCAACACATAGAAAAAGGCTTTAGGACAGTAGTTGAGGTCGAAAGAATGACTCTCCGTCAGGAGTTGGCGGCGTGTACAATAGAAGAATTGACAATACATGCTCAGCGATCTAGGATAAATGTAGAAGGAACCAAGGAGATTTTGCTCGACCGATTAGTACGCTTTGATCTAAGACGGTTGTATGGGAAGAAGGCAGCAGAATGGGATCCAAAAACGGATAATGATCCTTCCAGTCACCCTGGTCGACACTCTTTGGATCTGGACGAGTTGCTACTTCATCATCCCAAGATGAGATGGGACGCCTAACCAAGCCTCGTAAATAGCAACAAGTACGGCTGCAGGAGTCTCGACTATCGACAGCAATTTCATGCATTCGACTGCCCTGAAGGGAGAGATAATGACGTCACGGTCATCGTTGGGAGCAATTCCTCGAACCTCCGTTGCAAATACCACCTTATTTAGCATAAATGAGGAAAATGAAACATGGTCTTCGGTCTCGTGAGCAAGGGAAGTGCCTCAAAGCTCACTGGATTATACTCTCCCAGTGATGACTACTATCAAGGAGCGCGGGAACGCTCCAAAGGAAAGTATAGAATGAGCCTTAGAAACGACCGTACATTGAAATGGGTGCCCGAGAATTTCAATTTTCAAAACACTACGAATTTTTCCTCAGTTCCTGTACGACGCAGCGTTAATGCAGAGGAACGAACTAGTAATGATCAATGGCGTCTACGTGGAAATTCGGCTCTACCTAACTGTACCCCTGCAAGGGGAACGATCAATAAAAATCACTCGTCGTTGAATTCGAATCAGCCCTCCGGCAGTAATCCATCGATAGGTACACTGCCTATTCCTGCTACAACTAGTTACAATTTAGGTTATATAACGGGTAATTCACAAACTATGCCAGCTATGATCCCATCGTATTCGTATTCACAACCTCTTCCTACCGCTAACATCTCGAACCTACCGAACCAGCCTCCTCCCCAGTTTCCATCTACCTGTCAAAATATGACCTTACCTACGTCGAACTCTGTACCAGTGATACCGCAATATAATGCTCCCCCGATGGGAAATGTTACTGGTGCACCCCTGTACAATTATTTAGGTTATGCCCAAAATTTTTATCCCCCATGGTATCCACCGCAGTTCGCCCTACCCTTTGAACGAGCACATGTTGTGGAGATCAGTCCCTCCCACAGGAGCCGCAGACTAGGTCGTGTCAACAACCCTTAGGTAATAAGGCGGTACCAACGTCGAGAGATGAACAATCGTTATTACCCGTCGCACACACATTCTCAATGGCAATCAAACACAAGTCATAATACTAGTGAAAGTATTGCACACGATGATTCTCGTCTTATTCGATTGCTTAGAGATTGGAAAATCTACTTTACGGGGAAACCGCAAGAAGATGCAGATGATTTCCTCCGTCGATTGACGTCTTTCGCCAGGAGTTATAATACTCCAGATTCGACACTGCTAAGGTTGCTGCCAGTGATTCTTCAAGATCAAGCAGAAAGCTAGTCCTTGCCATTGGCAAGAGAACACCTTTGAAGATTTTACTACTGCCCTAAGGCTCCAATACGGGAAAACCGATTTCTAACTTAGACTAGAAGATGAAATCCGGAATCGAACTCAAGGTCCGGGAGAGACGATGGCCTCGTTCATAGCGGCATTGAGACTATTAATGGATAAAACAGACCCTCCGATTAATATGACTGGACAACTCGATAGAGCCTTTGGAAACTTGCATCCCAGTTACTCCAACTCAATTCATCGTAACCAATTTAGCTCCTGCCAACAATTATTGCAACTAGGACAAGAGGAAGTTAGGAAAGAGAGGGAGAGAAATTATAAGCCACCACCGTCTCCGGATGTTTCGATGTTCCTAAGTGTTGCCTTTTGCCCAGTAGACGATGCGCAACTGAGGCGCAAACATCGAAATCCAGAAGGGCCAAAATTAGCTACAGGGGTTGTTGACACGGGAAGAAATGAAATAGCTGCCCTTACGAATTCGAAATTTGCACCAAACAAATCTGCTAATAGCACAAACTCAAATGATTTACAGAACAAGCCAACTAAGGCGCAAGCAGAAGAACCAGCCTGCATCAACCCCGTCTTCAAACGACCTAACAAGTCGAACACCTCAACGACACTGGCACCAGGCAGCCAAAGCTCAAATTATGGAAATTTCCCTTGCTGGGTGTGTAAGCAATTAGGACATTAGGCCTTATATTGCCTCCAGCGAACTGGAAAAGGACGTGACCATGCGTACCTGCCCTAAGTGTAAAGTGGAGGTGGGAAACGGACAAGGGGGAAACCAATAAGGGCCGACGTAGCCCCCCTAATCGCTACACGTGCAAACCCTTCGGAGGAATTACATTCTCTTTCTATCGTTCAGGGAGGAAATGAAAATTGTAATTCAATCCAGAAGGAAATAGAAGATGTAGTAAAGGAAAAGGAGTCATCATCTAAGACTACCTCGGTTGTATGTGAACCTGCTAGGAGTAGGAAGGATCAGTTTGAGAAACAAAGGGTACCTCCCGTCCACTTTGACATGCCTGCTAACCAGAGAACAGATGCGCTAGACGCGCAAAATGTTAAAAAGGACACAGCTGGAAGGGATCCTAATACCTTGTTAACTTTGAAGAATCTCGCTTCGAACAACCTTTCAACGGTTAAACAGGAAGACCCAGAGAAAGGACTCTTCGATACCGGATTTTCGGCTACGGCGAACTTTGATTCAGCACCCATTGCAGATAGTGATAATAGATTGTATCTTAGTGTAGAAATCGCCGGGAAATGTTACTTTGCCTTAATAGACACAAGCACGGTAGCACTTTTATAGGTTCCAAAGTAGCCGATAGTATGATGCAGAAAATAGTACCTACAGAATCGTACATGACTTTAGCAAATGGACAATTGGAAAGGATTAAAGATATTGTAGATATAACCTTTAATATAGATGGTATATCTATAACTATTCCTATTAGAGTAGTTAATCGTCTAGACTACGATATAATATTAGGAATGGATGTTTTACCCAAGATAAAAATAAGACTTAGAAAAAAGTTCCTGGCATACGGATAAGTAAATAGTCCGACCATTCTTTCCTAAATTAAAGGACCGAGGGGTAATTGTAGCCACGGCATGTATCGGGAGAGTTTCGGAATTAACTCTTGAAGAACAAGGCGATATAAATGCCTTGACAGAGAGATACCTCTCGGGAAAGGAAGAAAAGTTGCCAGTTGCTCGGATGACTCCGCACAAGATAGATGTGCAAGGTAGTGTGCCAATTAAGCAACCTCTTCGCCGTACCTCGCCAAAACTACTGGCCCAAGCCCGTGAGGAAGTTGACAGATTATTGGCTGAAGGGATAATTGAGCCATCCGAAAGCCCTTGGAGTAGCTGCCCGGTAATAATCCCGAGAGCAAAGGGAAGAATTCGAATGTGTATCGACTATCGTCCTGTAAATAAAGCAACTAAAAAGGATGCATAACCTTTACCGCAGATTGATTCGGTTTTAGATAATCTTAGAAACGCTCGTTATTTATCGAAAATTGATTTAAGTTCAGCCTACCATCAAATACCCCTTGAGGAAAATAGCAAGGAGTATACGGCCTTCGCAATGCCGATTAAAGGACTTTACCATGGATAGAATATTTGGATCTGCATATCATCCCCATATTTTCGTTTATATAGATGATATCATCGTAGCGACAAATAGTTTCAAAGAACACATGTTTTGGCTCGACAAAGTGCTGCATGAACTAAAGGAAGCCAATCTTGCAGTTAACCTCGAAAAATCGCAATTTGGATGCACTGAAGTCAAATATCTAGGTTACATAGTTAATCGAGAAGGTCTGAAGGCCGATCCAGATAAAATGGAACCCATATTGAATTTTCCGGTCCCTCGTAATATTAAACAACTTTGTAGTTTCTTAGGTATGATCGGGTGGTATGCCAGATTCATAAAGGCGTTAGCAGAGATAAAATTGCCACTATCAAAATTGCTGCAAAAGAACGTGCCTTATAAATGGGGAGAGGAACAACAAAGAGCCTTTGAAACATTACTGTTAATGTTAACACAAGCGCCTATCCTCGCTCGTTCCGATTTCTCGAAATCGTTCTGTGTGCAAACAGACGCTAGCAGCTATGCTCTAGGAACAGTCGTCACTCAGAACTTCGATGGAGAAGAACATCCTACAGCTTATGTAAGTCGAATTTTAACGAAGGCAGAACGAAATTATACGGTGACAGAGAATGATTTTTTGTGCTTTCGAAGAGGATTGTAAACTCGCAGTAACCGGATTGATCGAACCGGATAAATGGTACAACGAACAAATAGCAAAGATATCTCGAGATCCAAAAGCTTTTCCTAACTGGAAAGTCGAAAACAACCTCCTATAGAAACATCGTCCAGACCAGCTGATAGATCCTTTTGTACCTGACTTAGATAGATGGAAATTGGTCTTACCAAAGTTAGATCAAGAAAGAGCACTGTTTGAGTGTCATAACATACCGAGGCAGGTCACTTAGGGGTTGATAAGACTTATCATAGGTTACTTCAGTTATATTTCTGGCCCCAAATGAAACGAGATGTAGCAAGTTATGTGAAACAATGCACTGCATGCCAGCTGCATAAAGTTTCTCAACAAGCTCCGATGGGATTAATGGGACAGAGAAATATCGAAGGGCCCTGGGTAATAGTAGTAGCAGATATAATGGGACCTTTTCCTCCAAGCAAAAGCCGATTCCGTGTACTTGTATTCCAAGATTTATTTACAAAATATGTTGAAATGAAACCGCTTCGTCAGGCTAGGGCGAAAGATATTATCAACGCTCTGGAAGAATTAGTTATATTCAGGTGGGGTTGTCCAAAATATTTAGTCTCAGATAATGGTACGGAATTTTCGAACAATATGATGACTGATGAATTAAACGAAATAGGAATTCTTCAAACAACTATTGCCCCTTACCATGCGCAAGCAAACCCTGTCGAACGTATACACAGAACTTAAAAATCAATGATCTCAATTTTTCTCGATAAAGACCAAAGGTCTTGGGATATACAATTGCATGAATTCGCTTTTGCTATTAATACATCGGTACAAGCATCCACTCAATTGACCCCAGCGTTTCTAAATTTCGGCAGAAACCCAAGGCAGGCTCGAACTCTTAGAAGTTCGCTAGAAAAACCCCTCACATTTGAAACAATGGACAGTGTAGCGTACAAAATAATTTGAAGCGAGCAAATGAAAGACAAGCTCGATATTTTAATCGTAATCGGAGAAATATAATATTTAATGTCGGAGATTTGGTATTAAGGAGAAATAGAGTACTGTCATGAGCTGCAGATCACTTTGCAGCTAAACTAGCACCCAAATTTGTCGGACCATGTCGTATTGAACAAGTGTTATGACCAGTCGTATATGTGCTCCGAGACGTTGAGGGAGGCAAAGCTACGAAGGCCCATGTAAAAGACCTAAAACCGCATACTGCCCCAACTCATGTGACCCCCCTTCCACAGATACCTCGAACAAGCATCCGTATGGCCAGAGCAGGAGTAAGTCGGGGCTACAATTAGCCCAGCCCAACTCGCCCAAGAAAGGAGATGGCAGGGGCCGCGAGTGCCCGTATGGTCTCCGAGTCCGAGGCAAGTACGGCGGACCAGCTCCAATTGAAGATCTCGGCCGCAAAGCCTATCGTAACGCTGTCGCTTCTTCCCCCCAGTGAGGGAGAGAGAAGACGCAACGTCTTCAGCAATGCCGGTAACGGAAGGAGAAGGAGGGGAAGAGCAAGAGCGGGCGCATAAGGAAGAGGAAGAGCGGGAGGAAGAGCTCCTGTTGGCGGACAACAACTCTGAAGCACCGCCGGTTGAAGGTGGGAAAAGGCAGCCTTATTAGAAGAAGAGGAACCTCTGCCATCCCCTACGATACCGGCGGAGGCTGAGAGAAGCTTGACGCCCGCAGGAACTGAAAGGAGCGGCGAGACCAGTGCGCTTGAACAGCTGGGGAGAGCAGAGTCCCCTGACTTACTATACGACCCGATAAATGCGCTCAGGTATCCTCCTACTGAACCCCCTATCGTTCCCCCTACCGTCACCCCACTGAAACTCTGGCCGTAGAGGGCACAAGCCCTAGGGCATCCATCAGTACCATCGGAGACTGGCCCGAAATTGATCCCGTCTAAGGGAGCGATTCCGAAGAACTCGTACTTCAGACTGCAGTTACTGCCCCCGGTCATGGAGTCGTGATCAGATCAAGAGCAGATAGTGGATGCCTCTGAGAAGGACAAATGCCCAGAGCGTGTCCGTTTCGACCCTGCTGGTCATTGAACACATTCGCGGAGCCCAAGAGTATCATCAGTAAAAAGAAGCCGCACAGGGCTATCTATAAAACGGCAGAACCATCAGGGGCGAAATCGACAGGTATTGGCGAAAGGGACTGTTCGAACGTCCTGAACGGAGGCTTCACATCCCTCGGAAGCACCCTAAGCCAGTCATCATCCGGATCGAGCGGATTGTAAGCGACGCAGAAAAGGGCGACATACGCCTTCGGCGGGGCGACGAGGCCGTATTCATCCGGGCTGCCGCTACACAAACCCGATCGGAGCGGAATGATATGAATTAGGACATGGAATTTTCCCTCGTGGTGAGATTAATCGACCACTCCCTGTTGCGACCATTACGAGCGGTCACCTTCAACTGACCCCACCATCACTATACGCGGCTGCTCCGATTGGCTTGTTGAATATGCCCTCTCCTGATCCGCTGTTTGAACCAGCGGCACCTATGGAAACTGATGATGCAATGTGTTCCTAACTCATCAATGTGGAGCCTCGACGGATCCCCTCTCTTTTGGATGTCCGAACCCGGATATTACCGCCACCGCTTCCAGCGTGCTCACCTTCGAAGGAGGCTAAGGGCTGCCTAGTCTCATGGATTTGGTAGTGGAGAAGCCTCAGATGTCGCTTCCCCCGCTGAGACTGCGTGATGGTAGCGGCCACTGCCAAGCGGCCTCTGCCAGTCAGACCTCTTCCTCGCAAGAGCGCAGCAGGCCGCGGCTTGAGAGCCATCGAGGGAGTGAGGATCGGCAGCGAACGGGGAGGGCCCGTTCGGCTGTCTCGCGGAGGATTGATAGTTTGAACCAGCCCCCAGGGGAAGTATGTTGGAATTGTGAGCGTGGTGGACATAGGTACCGGAGATGTCCCTATGAGAGAACCAAGAGATTTTGCTACAGGTGTGCTCCGGAAAGGGTGTCCCTGCTCGTGAGAGAGAGGAATGTTCGGCGTCGAATTGAACTTTCCCCGGACAGAGCACCTGAACAAAGGGTGGTAGCGAGAGGTAGCTCGGCCCCCCAAGTAGCCCCTATGGATCTCCCTCCCGGCCAAGACAGCAATCCAGTGATGATTCTTATGCCGGGAGCAGTGGTTTATATGGGATCTCCGCCTTGAGCGGACTCTTGAGGATTCTTGTCTTAAGTGTTTGTATTGTCCTAGTGCTGTCTTGTGTTGTAATCTTGGGTTGGGTCGAATTTGGAAGAAGGTCGGGGCACACTCCCCTAGTTGACCAAGGATCCCCTACGGCCGGAGAAAAAAAATACTCACCTACCGATTTCTATCGTATACACCCAACCCAACCCAACCCAACTCCCACTTTCGATATTTACCGATGATAATGCCCACCTACCGATACCCACTTACCGATTTCTATCGCTTATACACCCAACCCAACCGAACCCCCCTACCGATAATTTACTGCAATGAAAACTCAACTCAACTCAACCCAACACAACCCAACCCAACCCAACCCAACCCTCCTACCAATAATTTACCGCAATGAAAATCCTTCTACCGATATTTCCGAAATTTTGCAAACATGTACCCTAATTTCTAGCCGATGAGCGTGAATTACTCCACTCACCTACGCATAACCCAACCCAACCCCAAGGATACCCCACCTCAACAGAAAAGCAATGCATAGCCTTACCCCGTAGAACTTGTGTATGTGTTTGCAGAACAAGCGTAGGCAATAATGATTTTGATGTAAATGACGTTGAGCTAGTACAAGACTTTGTAAATCATGTACATAGGTAGCGAATTTAGTACAAATTGTTCAAAAGACCATTGTAAAGGACTCGAACTCGACATGCACACTAGCACATACTTGTAAGTAAAATTAGAGTCGAAGAAGCGGCATTGATTTAGAATGGATAATTTATTATGTACTCGCAGGGTAGATAGGTTTCTCGCGAATAGAATTCTACACTCACCTCGTTTATGTGACGCATTGGACCGATCAAGTTTTATCAAAGAATTCTAGTAACAAGTTACTACACCATGACTCGCGCAAGCGCTCGCATATAAGGGAGGGGGAGTTTGTAACATCAACATTGATGTTACTATATGAAAATTAGATGTATTTTCTTTTAAATAAAATTAGCACACTTGACCTAAAGTTGTCAAACAGAAACACCTGCAAGCGAGGGCACCTAGATTGAAGAGGAGGCTCTAGGCAGCCTGTACATAATTATTACCCGTACATACATGTGAAAGGCCCTATCGACTCTGAAACTTTTCTTCGCACACGCACTAGATGATCCGCAGCAGGAGCATGAAGTCGCAGCCATGGATGATCCAGGGTGAAACAGGCGAGAAGGCTCCTCTTGATGCTCTGGACTTGTAGGTGAAGCAAACTGGCAGATACTGACCCTGGAAATGGAAAACAACATTAATACTAAAAGAAAAAAAAGCCACTCACTGGTAAAATAGAAAAATGCTGCTAAATCCGGGAACGATAACAGGTCACAGCACTACCTGGATGGAAGACGCTCCTGATAAATATAGAACTCGCTGGAAACGATGGTAGTACAGCTGCACCTGAAAGAAGGAAATAATTAGAATATGACCCAGGGAGAAGCAAATTGAAATGGTACGTACCTTCTGACTTGGAGGAGAGGCGAGCTGGACCTAAAGTTCTGATAACAGTAACGAGTCGACGAAGACCACGAGGATAGATCCACAGCAGAGTTCCAGATAAACAGTTATGGCTGAGCAGAAATATTAATAATAACATCGGAGAAAAACAGCCAGCACCTGAAGAAGTTAACTGGTGTCAGGGGTACTCGAAGAAAAAGTCCACTTATGTCTCCTTCGCTGAGGCAGCGAAAAGCTGATATAATATGCAGAGTGTGGCAGTGTCTGCATCGGTGAAAGGCCACCTCTTAGTGCATCTCCAATAATCCCCTTATACATGCAATGTAATTAGAAGAAATATTTGTAAAACAGGCAAGCAAAGAGATAGAGTGAGTGCACTGATCTCACCGGTTTATATGTGTCAACATAACCTCGCAGCCGGCTTGTCCATCTAGAAGTTGTAGCGCAGGTAGTTTGGCACCATCATCGAAGAGGACACCCGAAACAACATCGGACGCCTTCTCCAACAGATGAGTATCAACCGCACCCCGTCGAACACCTTACTGCCACCTGACCACCAGCGACACATATAGAGCGAGAGAGAGAGAGAGCCGACAAGGTACAACGGAGTGGGAGGGGGCGCCTAGGGACCGCTGTCGCCGCAATGGTCGCGAGTGATTGCGTACGAAAAACGCTCACTCATTCTAGCCAAGGATCGCTTAGCGAACGCAGCTAAAGTTATAATCGTAAAAAGTTAAGTTGAATTTGAAAGTGAGAGGTAGTGAAAAAGTGAAGTAAAAGTCGAAAGTCAAAAGTTGAAGGTAGAAAAAAGGGGCCATCGAAGATTCAAGTGTCGAAGTGCAAGTTTCGTTGGTTGCTGTAAAGTAGAGATTGTAAGTACTTCATTAGTGAGGGCACGTGCGTGTGTATGTCGAGCTTCGCGGCAATTCTGTATATTCGTGTATTGCTGCATAATGCAGCTGGCGCTCAACGGAATCTTGTAGAATAAAGTGTTTAAAGTGTTAATATTTAACTTCAGTGCTTTCTGTAAGAAACTTTATTTCACTCCGCCTTTCTCAAACCGCATCCCTCCCGAATTTCCCCTCTTCCCTCTTCCCCAGTAACTAAAACGATGTTACAGTATGTAGATATTGAGTTTTCATCATGGTCCAACAGAGGGAGTGGTACATCTCGTGTATGGAATAATCTGCCCGCGTTATAATCGTACTTGAGCGAGTGAGCCTCCGCACTCAAGGCACTTGCTCATATTTTTGTTTTTCTAAATCTGGTGCCCAGTTTAGAAGCATGAGTTCAATGTGCATGCGGGGGCATCGTGCAATTGCGGACTTTTAACGCATGCTCGTTATGCAGGCGGCCATGTCACGCAAAATGTGCAGGAAAGAA
>JAWWEQ010049066.1:0-14327 GCA_035583055.1 Torymus tubicola
TATATATTTGATCAAAAGTAAAATTATAGATATATATATAAAGAAGTTTCTCCATATAATGTTATCTACGTTTTACGAGCGGGGAGAATTTTCAGACCGACCGGGATAATTTCGTTTGTAACTTTCGCATTATTTTCTTCTCTCCGAACCCAAAAAAAGTGGTAGAAAAAAGGAACGAAGAAAAATATCGAAAAGTTAGCTACTTCTTCTTTTTTTTTCAACAGTTTTATTCATCGTCGCGTGACTAACGCGAGAAGGGCTCATCGAGCTGTAAATTCGGCGCAGCCGTTACGGAAAAGTTACGGCACTATATAGCCGCTCTCGTCTGTACGTGCGTGGGTCTTTCCAAGTGTCGCGAGCGGCTGCTGTTCGATTTTTTTAGATATTTTTACGCTTTTTTTTTCGTCGTCGCTCTTATTCCTTTTCTAGATCATTTAACTAATTGTTCGATAGCAGTGGTGTAGGTCGAGTTTTATTGAGGCATGAGGGTTACTTTATTGGCAATATAACGGGATGTCGAGAAGCTTTTCGATATTATTTCGAAGCCGATAGGGAGCGAAAGTTAGGATGTAATATTGAATTTGCTTAAAAAAAATTAAATAATGTCAAATCTCGTTACTTAGCATATTCTCGATAAACAGCGACATTGGCTTTGCTTTTGAATAACTCACCTGTAACAGAAACAAAACAACATTTATAAGCATAATAAAAAAATTCCTTGAATTATGGTAAAATTACAAATATAAAACACTGATAAATATAAAAAAAAGAAAAACAAAATATATTGTATATATCGGAAATATGAATATTTCATATCGAACGTATACCGTACATATACACGCAGAAAAAGCTGCGTAGAACCGCACGAAAAATGATACAGTATAACCGAAAGAGCGACAATTCCGGCAGATCGGGAACCGTATAACCGACGGCGAACTTTGCACTGCGCTACTGTGGGCGTGTATATTTTTCTAAAACGCTATCGCTTTCAATTCCTGAAATACGAACGCAGCACAGCGTAGTTGTAAATTCATCCGTCAGTCAGTCAGTCAGTCGCAGCGGGCGCGTTGCAATTTTTCCGGAGTAGAACTCTACCTCCCGTTATATGACTCTGAAATTTGACTCCGAAAAGCATGCACACGCCGTCACTCTTGCGCCAAGCTTTGTCTCCGAAAGTGATACGTTTTAGTCCCAGGTTGCAGAGTCGACGGGATATTTAATTACGTTTAATGGCGGGTTAATCGTGGATGGGAGAATCGCGCGCGTTTGTAACGAATATTTTAATCGAGAGAGAGAAAAAAGGAAAGCTGTGAAGAGAGTGTCGAGTTTTAGGTTAATTAAAAAGTTTATACGCTATAGTTGAATTTTTATATATTATGTAATGAAAGTTTTACTAGCTGTAATACTGAAATTAGTATTTTATAAGAGCTATTAACATTTATATATTTTTTTTTTAATTTCATTCGTACGTCCGGTTCGAATACATTTTCAGTAATGAAAGTTTTGTTAATCCATTGTATTTTGCATATGTTGTACTGCGTAATAATATTTGATATTCCATTAAAATTTTACGATACGTCATTTGATCTTTCATTTTAAATACGTGTAATACCTTCGGAAAATCCGATCGAACTATTTTTCATTCTTCAACCTGTGAAATATCATTTTGCGATAATACATTTGAATAGAATTAAATTAAATATGTACTATATTCAAATATTCAAAACATTAGTCTAACATACTTTTAATTTAAAAAATTATGATTTAATTGCGATCAAACTAAAAAATTACATTGATTTTTAAATCATATTATATTACTTATTGCGTTTTATAGAAAACTTGAAATACTCCTACGTTACGTTTCTGCAGTACGAAACAATTTTTAAATTGCTTTCTAGAGCATGAAATTGTATATAGATTTTCAGAATTCATTTTATCTTTGCCTCCTCTGCATCCAGGCGTATCACATGTAAATTTGCAAAATTTTATTAAACCCTTTTTTCACCTTTCATATGGAAGCAATGCGTCACGCGCGCGTGCGTAAAACGCAAAGAAAAAAAAAATTCACGCAGCGTCGCGTCGAATTTCCGCGGGTGGAAAAAAATTTACGCAGCGCAATAAAAGTCCGGAACGAATAATGCGTATATATACTGGTATATATACCTTTTATTGAACCTTACGACGATGGAATGATCGTCCACAGGAAATCTATATTCTTAGGAGAATATGCATGGATATGAAAAATTCAAAAAAATAAATTTTTTATTGCGTATATTTTTGTTTATATTTTACGAAAGCCGTAAAAGCTTAGAATACGGTATAGGATCGAAGTAAAAGAGTAAAATAGAATTTCGATTATATAAAATGAAATTCTTAGCTGACAAAAAAAATATTATATGACGATAAAAGAAACCGCTAGTAAAAGCAAATTTTTACGAAAATTTTTAATAAAAGAAAAATTAATCTAGTCAACTTTGAAATTCATTTACATTAAAATACCACCACTCGTAAACCTTCTGTATAAAAAAAGCCAGATCAAATTAACTTTCAAGAATTGGAGACGGCCATAATGTAACGGCGGTACAACCCCTTAACATCGCCGACTTCATAACGTCAGCCTCTCCAGAGCCAGCAGCCACTCGGCTTTTCTCGCACCCTCCCACACTTTGCTCTCAGCCTCTTTCCCCCCAGAGCCACTCGGGACGAGTGTCGCAGAGATATGAAGCCCATAAACATAGCGGCTTCTCCGAAAAGCAGAGGTTCGACGGTAAAAAATACTATATACGTCGTCCCACGGAAGAGATCGAAAAACTTGTGTTTCCTCCCTTGCTACTGCTACACTTCGGAGCAATTTCGGGAGCGAGCGAAATATCGACATCCTGTCGGGCGCACAGACATCGTAACAATACGTTATGTGTATCCTCAATTCTCATCGGGACGTATACTCACTACAGCGAGCGAACCCCTTTCTCGCTTTTTTTTGGTACATTCGAGTAGCAGAGTTCGAAGGTGTGCGTGCGTGCGGGTGCGAGGAAAGGTGGAGAGAACAATGGAGCGTCTCTGTACGCGCCAGAGCATGAAAGTTTTGGAGAGGGAGAGAGTTTAGGCGGCAATTAGCGCGCGACGGGAGTTTTGTTTGTTGATGCTTGCATGCGCGAGAAACAGAGAGAGGGAGAGAGAGAGAGAGAGGCGATGAAATGTTTTAGTAAAGTATTAAGTGTGAGTTCCGAGTGCCGAGTGTCTGGTTGAAAATAGAACTTCCCGAATGCGCGGCGCTGTTTCGAGAAGCGCCGAATTGTTTCGTTGGGAAAGGATATAATTAGTAAAATTACCGTTACTTATTGAGGAGAATATAATATGGTTAAGTGAAATTGCTGCTGGTTTAGTCAGGCATCGTATCGTCTCGTTGCCAATTAAAAAGTTTCAACTATCCTATATAAATTATTTTATTTAACGTAATCAACTTGTACTTCGTATGAAAATTAAATTACTTGGATATTTGTAGCTGAAACATTAAACACTCCACATACCACTTATACAGTTGAACATCATTTAAATCACTAAGAACACCAATATACTCTTTAACATCACCTGAACCAGGACTTTTCAGTTACCTTTCTATTGATCAAGGTCAGCCTCGCGACCTTGACCATTATCCTGACAAAAAACTGCAACTTTGCTCAGTTCTCGACTCCTATTCCTTTCCCTCAGCAGCCGCTGGGAGATCAGTAGCTTTATTTTCTCTGAATTCCAGCGCTTTTACGCGGCAATAAAAAAAATCCCGAGCGATAAATCGAGCGAACACACCAGGGTTCGGGAGAGAAATGTCCAATGGTAACACGCCGCTTCCCTGAATTTCGAAAGATGGACCTGTCGACATGCGTCTGGATTGTCAAAGTTCGGGTATAGTGAAGTTGGAATGGATGGTAGGTCAATTTGAGGTTAGTGAAGTTTTTGGGATTTGGGAGCTTGAAGAATGTAGAAGTTGTTGATATAATTCTAATTTTTATTATAATTTTGGTCTTGTTCAAACGGAATAACAGACGAAGATGGTTGAAAAATTATTAAAATAGGAAATAATTCATTAATGTTTTGTTTCTTACTTTACACTAACATTCTAAGAAAATATAACTTTAGCACGACTCGCTTTAAATATAGAGTTTAAGAGTCAGCTCACTCATTTAATCAATAGCTGTTACACTCTCTTGACAACTAGCTTCATTTGTTATCCAGTTTTAAAAGATCAATATCATTTCAATACAATATGTACCTTCGTTTTTTTAAATTTTGTACATCATAAGACATATAAGGATGTTAATCAAAACACGTATATATGTACGTAGACATTAACAGATAAGAATCTTTAATTACAAGTGTACTAATTAGTAATTAGAACTATAAAGCTCACGGTTTAATTACAAGTATATGAAGACCGTAAATGTACCTAAGTTTAATTTATGACTATTCGAGGCCTGTACTTTAATTTAAGAGTCTGTTCGAAAAAGAAATACTCCCGCTTTCTTCAGCCTAGCATTTAAATCAGGAACCAGAGAAAGCAGCCACTATCACCGAAAAAGCCTTTAAAAAAAAATAACTCTCCCTATCTCTCGCTCAGAGGCTCAAATTTAAATCTACGAAGCACAGCTCGGCCTACAGATGTTTTATTAGCCGCCTCTTCCATGCCACTCTGCATTTTTATTACGCTACCAATAAACATCAATCAATCAATCCTCCCCCTTACTTCTTTCGCTCGCACACGCTCGCTCTTCGTCTCGGTTTACGTCCTCCACGTGGAAAAGAGAACGCGCTGAGAATTTCTCGCAGAGGTTCGCTGCCACGTTCGGGACTACTGTTTTATGGCCTGGGCATTGCGGTCGAAGGGAAAAATAAAGGAAATGGAAAGCCGTACGCGTAGTATACATTTTGCAAGGTGTATAGGCCGAAAGGGAAGAAAAGTACGATTGCATTTTTCATTTGTCGATGGTAGGAGTAGTAAGTATATATAAGGTGCTGAACGAATATTTTTCTCGCTTTGAACGAGAATAGTTGAAAATCGCTTACTTTGCGGAGGAGGGAAATGTAATTTTTATAATGGCTATGTGAAATCTTTGTGAGATAGGATGCATGTGTGGGTGGCTCGTAGTGCTCGACTGTGTGCACTTCTCGTTCAATAATATGCAATTTTCGAGAAAGTGAAATTTCAAGGATGATGGTATTCGTGAAAGTAGAAGATGAATTTTATTATGACAAACTTTTTGCGGTTAATCTGATTTAAAATTTTGATGAAATGTTTGGAAAAGTTTTTAAAATTAAAGTTTACGATTCAAGTATATAAAGATCATTCAACTCTATCCGATTAAAGATTTGAGCGTATAGGTAAAGTTTATTTAGAGCTTTGGACTAATTTTATCATTATCAATATTTTACATTGAAATTCTACTAAAAATAAATACATACAGAATAAATGAAACTGAGTATATAAATGAAACTCGTTGGACATAAATTTATGCAAACGAATTAAAATACCACATCCAATATTTTGCATGGGAATACCAATAAAAACATGTTACTATGTCACGTACCAATATAAATCGTTGCTTTTTGTTAAACATTTGATATTTACAGTACATATTGAATTGACGTTATGAAGTATGTTTGTCATTCTTTTATTTATTATAGCATCAGTGAAGAAATAATTTTTTTTTCTGCAATTAAAGTTGAAACGTTATTGATGAAATGGTTGTTTATTTGCTTTATGATGTTACATGATATTTCCATAAATTTTTACGAGTCAAATAAAAAAGAATGAATTAAAAATAAATATCTTAATTAATGAACACGCATCGAAGAGAACCATTTTTTTGTTATCTATAGCCATTATCGTTTTGAAATCGCATTTAAAATGCAGGATGTGTACCACTTTCACCTATAAAATTATACACTTTTTAATCTTCATCTTAGTTCATTCCTTTCGATATCCCGTAAATTTATGCACGATTATTCGCGATATAAAAGTACAGGAGTAACGCGCCTTAATTATATGTATTACACAATAAAATTGCAGTCCGCGTGTAATTTTCGTTTTTCCGATAAAGACAGATAAGGCGGGAGAAAAAGAAAGCGAGAGAAAGAGAGAGAAATAGCGGCCGTTTTTCACCTGCACCACTAAAGGAAAAATAAATCAAAGTAAATAGCAGTCTGTGTTTTAGAAAATACAAATGCTACGTGAATGTGAAAAATGTTTCGCTTTATTGACGCATTTTTAAAAATTTATTCACGCGTTCGCGATGATAAAGCGACGATAAATCATTGTGTTGCTTTTTCATATATTGAAATAACTTATGAAGCAGATAAATACTTTATAAACTTCCAAAATTATCAGATTCTCTCTTATATTATATTTACTTACTTCAATATCATTATACAATCGAATGAAAATAAAAATATTGAATTATGGAAATTCTCGTTTTCGTATATAATATGAATTGCAAATATTTGCAAAATTGCACATACGAAACGCGTTTCATTCCATATATTATATTATATTGAAATATTTATAATTAATGTTTCATCTTACATCGATCCTAACTACAATTTCCAAAACATCAATTATTATTTCCTCATACATTAAAAAACGCAGTTTACTTCACTTTAAAAGGCTATCCGCATTGTCAAACGCACGTGGCAAAAAAAAAATTAAAATTCGCTGAAACCCTATCTCAAAGGACAGACTAAGTTTCTCTCCTCTCTCTCTCTCTCTCTCACTCTGACAAGACGCCGACGGGAACACTGATCGTCGTAATGCGCGTCAATTTCCAGTGCATTAACCAGCCTTCGGAGCTTCGCCGACGGCGACGAGTATACATATAACCTACACCTATGTATATACCTGTATAGATATAATACGCGCGAATCGCGCTCACACGCTCGAACGATCGAAGGAGCAAATGTATACACCTGCGCGTGCGTATGGGCATATCTCATCGCAATGGGCATATTTAACGACGCGATGCGTGAGCACGTACGTACGGTTGGTATACATGCGTCTTTGAGTGGGTTGGGAATAAGTGGGGTTTGGTTGCTTGGTGGAAACGAGGGATATATATATATATATGGGCTATTTCAGGTCAACTGAGCAAGGTGAAAATTTTAAAATTGCTCAAAATTTGTAGACACTTAGTTTTTTATGAAAAAAACATGTTCCTAAATTTTTAGAGCAATATTTTAATAATTACAAAAGTTATTGCACATCAAAAATTGTTATTTTTTGCAATTTTTGGTGAAATCTCAACTTTTGCCATTTTTTTACTCAAAATCCTGAAACTTTTTGTATAGCACATTGCTTGGAAAAAAGTTTGCATTTTATTTCTAGAATGCAGTCATATTTTTTTATGACCCTTTTTAAAAATCTCTGATTAGCTGCTTTTGAGTGTACCTTTATTAAAAAAAAAAAAAAGAAAGGAGTTCGACAGAATATTTTTTGTTCGACAAATTTCTTTCTGCTTCTGTATTGTAAACCCTTCAATATAAGCCCTGGACCAAGATGGGTTTCATCTTCAGAAAAGAGCTATGAATTTTTAAAAGATGTAAAAATAGTGAAAAAACCTTGTTTTTGACATGACTAGCAGAATCAAATTTACTTATTACTGATTTTCATGTGTTTATTCCACAGAATTTTGTTTTTATGCTGTAGAACACCACAGCTGTAAAATATAATCATAAAAACTATTCATTGCATTAATAATATCAAACTATTGCAGGTAGTACGTACAACACATTGCAAGAACTTGTTTCTCGACAAATTCATTCTCTATATTACTTATAAATGTATAGTTGTCTTTTAGGCATTATCTAAAGTATCAATTTAACTAATAAAAAGTGTAAAAAGTATAAAATTATGTATAAGTACACTAGTTAAGGTCATGATGTTATAATAATAAAGAATAAACCTATTATAGTGATTTATTACATTTACAATCAGTGAATGGCATCGTGAGATGCAACTTTCTTATTTATTTTTATTTATTTAATTATGTATTTTCGTGGATTTTTTTTTCATATTATACCGTACATTGATAAAAATTCCCTTATTTACGAAGCGACATGAAACTGTTTTTTGATTTATTTTCATTTATGTAATTCATATGGATCAAAAGACATAGTATTGCCTTAGTCCTGTTCCTCGTATTCGTAATATCCAAACATCTATTTAATTCAGGTCAAATTATTCCCAGTATTTGTTGTAACATAACCCACATGCATTAAATTCCTAGAAAATTCAAACTAGCGCAAATCAAATATTATATTATCAAATATCTAAACTTCAATTTCGACGCTTCCTCCTCACTACAACAAACCCAACATTATAACAAGCCAAAAACTTCACTTGACCTCATCACCATCCCCGTGTGAAACAAAAATCCTTGATCCTTGTGTCATCGACACTTCTCTCTCTCTCTCTCTCTCTCTCACTCTCCACCGTCAGCTAATTCGCATATTCCCTGCGGCTTGTACCTGCTCCGTCGTCGCTCGATATCAAGGCACACACAAACACTTACTCGGGCACGCGCACGTAGAAGTATTATACAGTCCGTCGACCTCTGTATGACCGAGGGGCGTCGTAAAAACGGCGGCAGAGGCGCTGGAAAATATGTATAATAAATTTTATCTGCCGGCGCTACTACTGCTACTGCTGCTGCATGAGCACATGGGAGAGGGAGAGAGAGAGGGAAGAAGATGATTGATTGATGGGTTTGGAGTGGAAGCCGACGGCACTCGTTATGGGACGTAAGTGGAGAGATTAGCGACGCGATGGGCTGTGGGAATTCAGCGTTTAGATTTATTTGGTGAAACGGGAGAAAATTGATAAAAAAGAAAGCGTGGAAGGTGAGTTGATATGCAACGGTTGTTGTTGGAAAATGATGGGTGGTCGAAAGGTTTGTAGAGAGAATGTTGGATTATGTAAGGTGATGTGGCATGTGAGGGTGGTGGAGAGATCGGAGTTAATTGATTTTATCTAAATACACACGTGACGTCGAGTAATGAATGGTATATGGATTTTAGGATGGACGAGAATGATGGACAGTTGTAATATAACAAAGTGGAATTTCTTTTTTATTTGCAAAGTATGTTACGACAGAAATGAATAATTATTGCAACGAGTAAATGATAAATATGGTCCTTTCAATTTGGGTTAAGTTATTAAATGTTAGGACATTAAGATAAATATTTTCACGGCAAATAGAGCAAAATATGTTTTTAAACCTTTTTTTAAACCTTATATTAAAATACCGTTGAAATTAAAGATTACACCTTACGATTTAATCACAAAAGATCGCAATCCGACCCACTAAAACACCATCTCACCCCGACTACTAACACAAGCCTCTTCCAGCGGAAAAATGCTGATTCCCTCGTTTGATTTAGACACATCAGTCGTTCCGCCTACACCCTCAGGGGATTATCTTCTCAAGAGGAGGGTCGACATCCTTAAACCGAGGGCGTAAAAGTAACCAAACCATATTTAAGTATAGTCCGAGTCAAAATCCTTTCAGCCTCTCTCTCTCTCTTTCTCTTTCGGTAACAATAGACCACCTCAATGTGTGTAATTGAACTTTTACAAACACCCCATACCGCGTGCGTTTAGATGCCGCAGGCGAACAATGCGCTTATACCGAATGCCAAACGGCACGTGGCATATCCTCGACATTCCTGAAATACGTCGTGGCTACGCGTTTGCTGCGTACGTGGAATTGTATGTGTTATACGCGGTACATTTATGATATATGTATCATCGAGCCTGTGACGTTAGCGTGTGTGTGCAAATTACGAAATTTTTTGACTAAATGTGTGTGTATTCAAGCGACGAGATGAATCATATGGGAAACGAAGCTGAGACTTGATGACGAATGTTCGTTTTGTGTGTTTCTTTTTTTTTTTTTTGAAGGGAGCTTCGTGTTTCTGGGTAAAGAGAGGAATGGATGAGGATTCGGAAAGAAAAATGTTTGGTTTCGTGAGATTAATTTTTGCCGAGGTGTGCTGGTTTTGTTTGTTGCTGTGTATATATATGTATAGGGATGTGGTCAGCTTAGTGGAAGTGACCTTGGAGAGATCATTGCTCTGTGGCTGTTATTTCGTGCGTTGGTTAAAATGAATTGTTATGAGTTAATTAATTTTTTTTTATTCACATCAGGTACTCACATTGTTAAATCATTACGAACATAGTTCTGAACCGAGAACTTTCGCAAGATATATGTATATCTGAATAATCATCTCTGTTATTTTGTATAATCTCCGAGCACGCAACCGATCGCTATAATAATTTCCAAGAACATAAGATGCCCATTAATAATTCTAACTCAACTTTCATCGGTATACCAAGTCATTAAAGAACCAATAGATATACGCGCTATCGCACTGGAAAGCGAATTTCTATCTTATTAAAGCACATATGCTATAGCAATCGATCTAATGAGATTGTAATCTGACAGAATGCCCACACACCAGAGCGAGCGAGGGAGAGAGACAAGGACCAAGGATGCATAATTTGCGGCTAAATCCAATCTGGCTCAAATCGCACGAAACACATACGTTTCATTACGCAACCTATAGGTATATATACACGTATACGTGTCTCTGTGTATGCATCTGCGTGCTCGTATAAGCCATTATTCGATATTACAACTTCCATATCCTAGCTCTACTTTCGAAATTGCATCTAGGTTCGATCTCGTAGGCGAGATATGACACACAGCATCGTGTATGTACCCAGCTAGATTTACACATCAAACGGTCGATGCTATATAGCCGCTTATATATATACGGCAATTCGCGCCGATTCCTGCCCTGTGTGTATGTGTTCTTTTATTAAAGCAGATATTTCTTTCCGACTTTCGCACGCGTGGCGTCCGTTTATTCTTTTATTAAAGGAGATCTTTCTTCCGTTCTTCATCCCGCACAGCTTCTCTTTCACCTTTTTACCGTGCGGACTGCACGCAGCATTTGCTTCTGCAAATTTAGCGATTCATGAGCTTTCCCCGCTTTCTTTCTCTTTGGTCCAAAACTCTCTCGTCTTCCATTCCATTCCACTTTACATTAATTTTTTAGGAAGTTATACAGCGATTTGTGACCTACATTCAGTGCCAGCGTTCACTCTTCGCTCTATAATAATACTATTATCGTCATAAAAGTGCATCCTGCGAAAGAAAATTTTCTTTTTCTTCAGAAATTTTTTCAAAAATTCAACTAACATTCGTTCTCTCGCAAGCATCAAAGTACTTCTTGGGAGACGAAGAAAGGTCGTGGCGCAAGGGATTTAGCGTGAAACGTGCAGCGAATTGTCTTGTTTACGAAAGGCGATTGTAAAAACGTCGAGAAAAACACGACTTTACAGAGGTGAACGCGTTGTGAGCAACGAAGAAAGAAGAGAGCAAAAGCAGCAACAGAAGAGCCGAGAATCAGAAAAACGAGAGCCACTGGGATCCCTGGGGACGGCAAGAACTTCAAATGAATATCTTAAAGTCTCGCTTTCTCTCTACCTCGACAGGCATGACTGGCTATCACGAGACAAAATGCTAACGCTGTTAAATTATAAAACGCACGTTGCGCTGCTTATATAAGTAAATTTGTTTTCATATTCACTTATATATACATTATCACTTGACTTTTTTTGGTTCTTTAAATAGTCGTCAAGTTATTAGAGGGGGCAGTTCAAGTGTAAAACATCACGGTAGAAGTGTCATAATGTTCAAGAGTATTTGGTCGAGCCATCAATAACAAGAAATGGTCCAAGTTCGTCTGCCGCATACGAGTATGAGAACGCCGCGGAACGTCCGAAGATTAACTATGCATCCATTACCTGCTATCAAATTCAACAGTAACTAAACTTGTGTCATAAACGAATGAACCGCATCTAAATCAGCCGAAAGTTTCGACAATAATGGTCTCGGGAAATGCGCTGATTATGACCTGCTTCGAGAAATTATGGCCTTTCTTTCCATCCAATTTTCGTTAATATGAGAAACACTCGCGCACTTAAGCTCATTCTCAGCTGTAGTATAGTGTTTAATTATCATTGAATTACAGAAAGAATTGCGTAATTTTCGAAACTTGCCAACTATTCATCTTATACGCAATATTTTAACGATACATTTCAGATGATTACAAATTGCTTTTTGTATTCACCTCATCAAGAAAGATGTATCCTCGTTAAATAGACGATAATTTACAAAAGCTCAGCCGATTCAGCCGAAACAAAAGCGAAATATTGCATCTTGAATGTCGAGTAAATTATTCAGGGGGTATCCCTCTCTCAGGGATTTACAATGATATTCCAAGGAAAGGTGCTTCCTGCGCAGTTTTAGAAGAGCACAAAGAGACGTGCGCACACGCGACGCCAGCAAATTTATCATCATTCTGCCGCGTAGTTCTGCGCTTGGAGTCTTTCTTCCGTGGAAGGTTTGAGGGAAGCATAAAGAGAGCGAATAACTTATTATGATCGACCCTCGTAAAAAGGACAAAGTGGGTTTGCTTTAATTTGGCTGCTTGCTGAATTACCGGGATGTTACTCGTTTGAAGTCTTGGAGACACTGGCTTTCGTAGTAAAGGCTGAAATCAATTTTTACTATGAGCGAGAGAATGGATTGTTTTATTGTAGACTAGATTAAGTAATGGAATAATTAAAAAAATACCAATAAAAATGGAGTAATCAGTATTTAATGATAATTTTAAATAACTGGATATAGTGTCGTGTATTGTGTATAATACTGTTTATTAAACTTCAGGATGCCAATGGAAATGTGCGTAGCGTTTAAAAGACATGTACACTAAACAACAACAGCGATGGAGTCTTTTTCTATTTTCAATATTACCCGATGGATTTATTACATTCACCATATAGAATTTTTACAACAGCCAAAGGCGCCGTTACGCACGCGCGCACACGTCATGGATTCGCAAAAGGTCGGATTAAAAAAAAAAAGAATACAAACAGTTTACGTTCACGCGTTCGCGCCGGAAAATAGCCCGAAGCGATTAGAGGAGAAAAAAACCTTCGGTCGTATGACCAGAACAAAAGTTGCCGCAGCCTGCGTGGTGAATAGCAAAAAGATGGGGAATGGAAATGCGCCTGAACAATTGAAAAAACTGTACGCAGGATGGGTAACCTTTTTTTTGGGAGGAAGAGAGAGTGCCTGGATGGACAAAATGCCGGCAGTGTCGGCTAATCCGAAAACGAACGTTTGGTTTTTGCCCGCACGCGCGTGTGTGTATTATGGCTTGGGGGCAAATCCAGGGAAAAAAGCAAAGGAAAGAGCAGCGAATATAACATGCGTAGGGGAACGGTGAAATTCGGATTCCGAACGTCCATTACTGTTAGATGCATTTTACTTTTTTGATCTGTACTGTAAACCTGAACTGTAACCCTGAATTTCTTGGTTGATGGAAAATACTTTTTGTAAAATCAATGTTTTCAAATATAGATAATTATTATTTGTAGATATGTTTTTTTAAATTCCATTCAATGCTACATTAATGAAATATTTAATAAATAAAATGAATGGGATTGGTACTAACATTAGTAAAATGTTTGCTATATTTCCAGGAAAAAATGTCTACAAATATTTTCATCCATATTTCCAATTGCGAAATTATAATTTTTTTTTCATTTTAGTCCCAATAATATATTGTTTCTTGCTTTGATTTAGTATTTTTGAAAAAGTTAAAGGGATTATTTCATAAAATGATTTCTTATCGAGTTTTTCGGTATAATTGAATAAAATCATTTTACAAACAAGTTAGTCTTTCATAAGATGAAGAGACAGAAAATAAATATACATCCCAAAATTCCAAGAAATAAGATACGTCTCATCCCCAATCCACGAAATCATTTTACTTTTCCATTACCCCTGCGTGCATCCAAACGAGTTTATTCATTCGTACCCTACACTCTCCCCTCCGTCAACCCTCCAATCCTCATCCCCTCGAAAGTTTAACACACCCACGTTCTCCCCTCATTTCATACAGAACCATCAACCACTTTCCTCCCACTCTATTCAATTAAAAAAGATTCATAACGTTTCGTTTGTCTCTCATCTCTTCCACCATTAAAATTCACGGGTGTGCAGTGGTCTATCTTCCATTCGAAAATTCGGAGTGTGCCAGTGGGGGAGGAAGAAGAGCAGTAAAAGCACCAGAGCAGCGGCCAACTGTTGCGCCCGCCGGGGAATTAGGGCTGTTGCCAAGAGTACGCGCGCACGAGTTCACCTTCATACGCGTCTTTCTATGCTATTGGCGAAGTTGTATAGTTACATACTTCGCTCTTGTCGTTC
>JAWWEQ010049067.1:0-14325 GCA_035583055.1 Torymus tubicola
AACTCATTGAGAATATGAAATGAATACTTATGACCGGACATAGACTATATTCTTAAAGAACTATAACAGAATACTTCAGGAATATATTTTTATTATTCGGCGAATTCTTGAGAATACTTGCGAAGTCTTTTTTAATTCTTTATGAACTGTCTGTGCTGTCTGGGTATTTGTCTTTGATTTCTGCAAAAATTTGCTGCGAAGTATTTATTAATCACTTAAATATCTCGGTGTCAAATTTACCCGCCAGGCTCGTCGTGCCTCACCTTGCCCTATATCCTCCAGGAGTATATATGCTCTTATATAAGCGATGTATTCGCGGCGTAATATATTCGTGACTCGTAAGGAGAGCGCGACTGTAGCGTATAGTATATCGCCGTTGCAAAGTTTCGCTCGACTCAATTTCGAATCAAATGCGCCCTGGACATCGAACTGCGAGTACACGTGCAAAGTACTTACACTCTTTGAGAGAAGTGATTTTTGAGATCTGCCGTCGTCCATATTCCGGGATGGATGTGCAAACTGGTAGTTGTTACGATTGGGAAGGAAACATTTACCACCTTCAGCTGCACCTCGAGGTACTATAAGTGTGTACTATGTTTTGTTTTTTTCGATGTCGTGCTCACCAGCCTCCAAATGTTCTGTATTTACGGCTTGTAGCGACATGTAGCCGGTGATACGTTAACCGACCCAAAAATGCTTATATACTAATCCGTCTACCTCGAACGGCAGATTTTACCTCCTAAGTCGGCGTGCAACATAACGCATTATTTAAATTGTACAAGTAATTTGAGAATAAACCTTGTTATTGATTATGTAAATATGTAGGCAACGGCGGTTATTTTTCATTCATAAACATTAACCTAACGGACCTAACCTCTCCTCAGGTACCGACGCCTCTGCGGTAACGCGCGTTGTACTGAGACGACGTTAGCGATGGCGAGAAATTCTCCGTCAAGCGGAAAGGAAAGTCGATATTTGTATACAAATTGCAGTATCTCTTGCAGCAAATTTAATAGCGGGGATACTGTAGATTGGGATATAATTGTAGCACAATAAACATCCCGATTAGTCTAGAAGTTATTACACTTTATCGGGTGTTGACCTGACAAATTACGTACAGTACATTTTATGTGATTTAGAACTTAAAAGTTACATTTATCAAATATATTTCAGCAAATAATTTTTTTTAGTCGAAAACTTTTAAAAATTCTTAAATTTAAATTTTACTGAGAAATTTGAGTATAAAGAATGAGAAAGTGTCATATTATTCATGAAAACTGTATAGAATTGAATAACTAAATTTTCTACAGTAATACTGTGTTAGTTGATACAGTACAATATTTCTGAACTTATAACGTAATAAATATGAAAATGAAAGAAGAATGCAAAAAGGACTGATATTAGACGCATACTTGACGTATTTGTGGTAAGTACTTTTTCTAAAATTCTTCATTTTTACCTTTAGGGATATATTAGTCTCTATACAACACGAGTTATACATTCTCGTCTATTCTTAAATGGGTGTCGACTGCATGCTTATTCTTCGTATACTCGACAGTACTGATTTTGCATAGTTAGTATAGAATAGCAATATAGTATATAGAATCTTTATATAGAAATTATTCTGAAAAGATGATTTAAAAATTGATATAGAAATCGGCATAGGAATCCATATGGCATTATATATATTGAAATTATTATATGGTCGTCTGCGTCGTATGAATTTTCAAATGAATGTTTCATAAACATTTTTCATATCTGTTTCATATAACTTTCTATAAATATCTTCACCAAGATATCTTTACGAATGTTTTAGTACATTTTAAATAAATTTTTATACAAATTTATGAATTTTTATATCTAAGTACGTTCTTTATATTCTGATTCCCATTTTGATTTCTAAGTAAATTTTCGTAAACTCATTTTCAATGTATCGATATTTACATGAACATCTACATTAAACGCGCTCCGACAATGAAATCCGTGTAGAAATCGATATCGAAATCCATGTCAAACATATACTATGTTCCTGTACTTTACTGTATTACCATTACGTTATCGACGACACATGTATAGAAATAACCAGTATAAAAAAGGAATCGCAATTTCTACCCCAAACCAATTCATGTTGCCTTGCGTAATTCAGTGATACATTACATTAATATTTTTCAAGCAAAAATTATTTACTGTATTAACATTACTTTTGAAAATACCGTCATTTTTTACTCTGAAATTATTTATAAAGAAGTATTCCTGAATTACGCAGGACAACTGAATTTGTGCAAGACCTTAATCAATCCTTTTTTAGATTAACTATTTTGACATGGTATCGAAGATAAAACTAGGTTTATAGTAAAATACAACTCACATCTCCTGAATGGAAAAATCAATTTGAAAATTCTTTTTTTTTTTAACAATTCGACGATTTTTATCTGAAATCTACGTGGATCTTTTTAAACGTGACCATTTTTGATAGGCACTAATGAAAAATCGATACTATTTTATCGATCGATAACGTAATAACTTGCATGTATGATAAGTGTAGTATCAATTAGGTACTACCTGAAACGGCAATATGACGAACTGTAAATCAATCTGTTCATGTACTTTAAAGACAACTTTCAGGGAGTTAAAAGTGCAGATTGCACTGTAAATCATTTTTAATCAATGGAACAATATGTAAAAATATTATATCTAAAAATTAACCCGAACATCATGCAATTACAATCAATATCCATTCAATTAAAAAATTCCACGATACCTTTATTAAGTGATCTATAAGTTGTCGTATCTCTAGGACAATTAGTAATGCTCAGATAAAAAAAAACAGTTCTGTTCATATGTACAACGATTGCATCCATTCAAATACCAAAACGTATAGAAAAGGTTTGACGTCCGCCCCCATAGCGAACTTTCATTCTTTTTTTTACTTTTTTACTTTTAAGTTTGGAGAATTGGTCGAGCTCGACTTTTTCCCCGAACGCCGCGAGTATCGATCGACTTCGCGAGCTTCGGAGAAGCTCGCGTCACGACTCGGCCGGCGGGACTTACGGGGAAGCGAGCGCGCTGCTCACAACCCAACCCCATCGGCAGCCTATCTAGTGACCTTTACACCGCCGCCTTGCGGTAGCCAATAAGCGCGCGCGACCGCTCGCCCCCGACCGCCGCCGAGTTATTCTGTTGATTCCAGAATTTCGGAGCACGAGACTCGGCCTCCGCGCCGACTCCGTCGCTATGGACGTCAGGTGGGACCTATCCCTCGCTCAGTGCGGACTGCCGTCCGCGCAAGGGCAAGAACCAGGTCCAAACCAGGAACACCCTGGTGAGAGCCGCGCCTGACCGCGAAACCGACGCGTCCGCGTAACTCACGCCATACTTTCTCCTTTTTTCTAATTTTATTTATAAATTTATTTATAATTTTATTTTATTCCGTCGCTCTACCGTTATTTGAAACAATTTTATTTTAATTATAATTTGACTTTATACCTTTTTTTAACCCGAACCACAACCCCTTTAACTCCTCATGCTCTCCACCGCCGACTGAGCTTACTTCAGGTTATTGGATCATGATGTAATTATACTAAAATCACCAGTAAGCTGAAGGAGTAATCTAACATCACTATAGATGCGTGGTAAGTAAATATGCATAAAAACCTTTTGTACTGACCTTCTTATCTTATAATATATTATTTTAATATGCAAATACAGGCAGCATATTTTCTTACAGGATTCTATCAACCTTTCCGTAAGATACGGAAGTTTCAAAACTAGATCAAAATTCAAAAATACAGATTTCTATTTACCGACATTGTGGTTTTTATTTAATTTAATAAGTTTTGAGTAGCTTATTGAAAAAAATAGATGTCAGGTGCTCCGTTTATGTAAATACTATACTCGAAAATTTTTTTGAGCTATTCGATTAGTGTTTGCAAAAAATATAGACATTCGACAATTATGTCGATATTTCGCATCACCTTCAAATTAAAAATCAAAGCTGTTGTGCCCCCCAGAGCTCGCAATAAGATTGGAAATACAAAAACGTAAAAAGAGAAGGAGCTATATTTTAAGAGAATAATAATACGAAATAAAAAATGAACGATAAAAATATTGAGTAAATAAATGAAAAATGTAATGTTCTTTTTATAATTTTCATTGTCATATTTTCTTAACTTAACTAATACATATACAATTTCTATAAATTTACATTTGTAAGGTGCTTTCTTTAGAAAGATTCAATACATAAATAATTGTGGAAACACTAGGGATTAAAATTTTTACAATTAACAGTTTAACATAGTTATCAGTTCCATTTGGATAATAAACATACTGTTTTTAAAATATTTTTTTGGCTAATTTTTTAAGTATTGTATTTTTTGATGTATTTTTTTCGAAAACTTCCTTAACATCTTTGTCGAGTACTGAAAAGATCGTGATGTTTACGTATGAAGTCGTTTTAATAAATGAATTAGTATTAATTTGATTATTAGAAGACTTACCACAGAAAGGTTGCGTTTCTCGGGTTGGTACGAAAAATATGCCAGGATTATTTGGATAATAAGTTCCAGAATTTACACCCATTTCTGTACAAAATCCGTCCACGCACTGTTGATTTAATATTTTACCAATATGTTTCGATTTACGGTCCCATTTATACCCAACAAAGCTACAGTTACCAGTTACAGCATTTCTTACTGATTCAATCAAAAATGCATGTGATCTACCATGACTACAAATCGATTCTTGAATAACTGTAAAAATATAAGTGCTGGTTAAATAACAAAATTTTATTTTGAATTTCCACATTAATTTCTGTGTTTAGTGTTTAGCATACATGTTTTCTTTATGCAATATCGAATTATTGTCTTTTCATCAGCAACGTTTTTATAGCTCTATATATTAGAAAAAGATTTGATATAACAGACGAAATAAAAAGATAATTAAAAAAATATCTTTTTTCTGTCAACATCTAATAAAGTTATTCTTAAATAATTACACTATTATAGTTTCCAGAATATTACTACATTTAACATTTTAAAACTGACATGGAATAGAATCGCAGATTAGAAATAATATCAATTGTATTAAATTTTGTTTATTAAAGAGATGTCAGTGTAATTACAAAAGTAATTAATAAAAATTTGTAATAAGAAAAGAATTTACAAGTAAAATAATAAAATATGGATAACTATTTTAACAAAATTTTATCATTTTCTTTATATCATTTTCATTTTTAAAATTTAATTTTCACGAATGACTTTTAGCAGTGTTTCGGCCCGACATATACAAAATAGTTTGCATAAATTAAAATGATTCAAACAAACTAAATATCGTAGAACTTTTAAAACGCTTTCAATAGTAAATGCATTAAAATATTAAATTATTAAAGTTCTTACTTGAACGAGGTAATAAAAGGAAATTCCAAATAGATGTGTCGAGGTCAGAACATCCTGGTTGTATTTCCCCACCATTGGGATAAAAGTCGACAAAACCTTGAAATAGAAAAAAATTAGTATTCAATAAAACTACGGAGAATAATATTTTTTTAATACTTTAAAATAATTTTCAATCTCATTCAATTTTTTTACCTAGTTGATCTGGTAGACCCAATCCTAAGAAATATATTTGTTTTGCATTTGTATGAATGATATCAACGAATAGAGCATCTTTCTTGTCAAGTTTTAAAGTTAAATTTGCCGTAGTAAAACAAGGTTGGGCAGGATCTAAACCAGTAATTCTGCTTACAATCCATTTGCTTTCTTCATTCTTATCGCGTTGACTCTCTTTTATAAGAAACGCAGCGTGTGCGCAGATGTGGGAACCCAGACTATGACCAATGAAATATAATTGGCCCCACTGACTTATATCAGGTACATTTTTAGATGTAGATGCCAAATCTCTAATATGTGCAAAGAGCCTGAAATCAATATAACATAGAGACAATATACAATCTTCTATAACGAGGAAGAAACATCTGAGTCCTCAGAAAACTTAATAAATTCAATTTTAGAACCTAATAATAAATTATTTAAATTATAATAAACATTTGTAGACAAGGTAAATATAGAAAAAATACATCTCTGTTAGCCTTATTTTACTGCAAAATTATTTTTCTATGTCAAATCAAAATTAAATAACATTTATTTATAATTAATAGATTTTTTTTATAAAATTAAAAGTAAAATTGAAAATATTAATAACAATTATTGTTGTGAAGTTTGGATATATAATAAATATATTTGTGTAACACATCGCATGATTTTCGCGATTTCTCGGCCTAAAAAGAGGTCGTAAAATGCCTTTTTTTGACCAATGAATAAATAATACATTTGCGCATGTCAGTCTAAAAGGGTCCATTTAACGCCTTAGGTACACAATATACTATTAAAGAATTATAATTCACCTAGCAATTTGAAGACCGACGATTCTGGTACTTATAGCTGCAGAATAATAATTCCATGTATTGCTACCTTCTTGCCAATCCACAACAATAATGTTTGCGTCAACCTAACGTAAATATATTGTTATTTTCTTAATATAAATAAATAGAATTCATATAAATAAATAAATAAATTTGATGAGACTTCTACCAATTTTAAAAAGGCATTCTTCATTTCCTTGAGCCACGATTCCCGACCACTGGACATAAAGCCATGAACAATAAGTACAGTTGGCCGTGTTATATCATAATCCGTTCCATCTAAAGTAAAATTTTCACCAATCCGAACAGTCACATATTCTGGTTGCTTACGGGAAGCAAAGTAAAAGCGCACATGTTTTGCCTTTGTTGTTTGCGAAAATATTTTTTCTATTGCCTTTGCAAAAAGTTTTATTGGCATCCCAAAGCAATTAAGTGTCACATTATTTCTTGTAAAAACTGCTGTAGTCGCTGCCAAATCTGTCCAATTTTTCACAGCATCAATTGAATCGGTTATCTGATCCGATACTTCACCGAGTACATTAATTGGATTAGGAACTTTATCGGTTAAATTAGTAGTTACTGAAACTAATTTACTACCGATGCCCCTTAATGGTTTCATAAATGGTATTTCTATAGTCGAAACTTCGCTGGATAGTAATATCAGCAGTTGAGTAAGAATAAACACGAGATATTTTTTGTTGGTCCACATTTTCTATAAGTTATAATACTTGCTTTCAATTTTCGTTATCACACATTAACTAAAATACTTGTAGAATGAATATTAAATGGTTAGTAATAATGGTTTATTTATAAATTTTATTATCTGTCTGTTAGAGTGCCATCTTAACACTTGAACAGTGCTCTGGCTACTGAAGTAAAATATTCCACGCTATAGTATTTAATAGTGTGTTAATTAAGTAAGATGCGTGCTTAAAATACAGATTCAATAAAGTGGGGATATCTCATGGAAAGTTTTGACCTTCCTATATCATTATAATTTGTATACTGGCAACAGTTGTGCCTATATAAAATACAAAAGAATATTCGTCACAATTTTAAATATAGTGGAGTAAGCTATTTAAACAATTATTCTTTACGCCTATATATTTCACTATATCTAAATAAAATAAAGACTTTAAACAACACAAATACTAAATCGTGAATGAAAAATACTGAGTAGTATAGTCGTGGGAAATTCATTTCTTAATGGTGTACGTAGTTTCATGATATAACGAATATGTGAACATCGGTAATTGTCTTCGCTATCGAAAATCGAAATAATGAAGTTATACAAAACTGTATGCGCTTAAATCTAATAGAAGTCTGTACTAGCTATAATTGCGTGACCTTGAGTAGTATTATAAGTCAAATGAATAAATCCACCGCGTATATAATATAATTTACTTGTTTTCAAGAGTAATTGATTTTTTCAAGATTTCGTGATATGGTGAATAGCAGTGTTATTTACGTCCACTTTGCATAACTGGCTTAGCATTCGATTATCAACACGAAAAGAAGATATATAGTTAATTTTTTTCTTAAAAATGTTGTACATAACCTAGACCCAATTTTAATTGTGAAAGTCAATAATAATGCATTTACCTTAAGAAGAATTAAAACATTTTAAAATATTAAATTATTTTACTGCCCATATAACATTAATTTTAAGGGATTTGTGAGAAAATATATAATTACCTAAAAATAAATATATACACAAAAAGAAACTGCAAATACAAAGATAACAATAACAGAAATTGAATCGTACCGTTTCAGTCCAGAACTCTATGATCCTCGTACATAGAAAGGCGTAATATAAGTAACTAGTAACATATTTTTCTTGTTAATATAATTTAACTAATATAGCGTTATCTGTTTCAGAAAATTTTATAGGGTACTTAAGTTGTTAGTACTATATTACTGAAATATACACAATTAATGAAAATGTATTGAGTTTAATCATAATGGTCTTTTAACCACCATGACAAATAATAAACCATTTCATAATATGAGTACAATGCGTATTATGATCATAATTATTTAATTTTTCTGAATTTAGACATTTTTGTATGCCATAAAAAAAGTTCTGGAACTATTTAAGAAACATAAAAAATATTATTTATTTATCAAGTTTTGTTGAGTTTTATTATGCTATATTTTTTATGACGTAAATTAGACATTAAACTAATCGGAAAAAACCACAGAAATATTCTGCTTATGTTCCCTTAAGTGATTCTGTATAGAATTTCTACTTGCAAGAATATATATTGAATACATTACAATTATATTCTACAAATATTTTATATTAGTTTTCGTATGTTTTTATTAAAAAATATTATTTGTAATCATACCTATTACAATTATCTGTCAAATGTTAAATTTTGGGAAAATTTTAGATGAACAAAAAAAATTTAGAATTTTTTATTAAATTCGTTTTTCTAAAACATAGTATCATTCTAGTTAATGAGCTAGTATTCTTTAGAAAACATAATTAATAGTTTTGAGAAGAATTTAATTTTGTGTATGAAGAAAATATTGTATGCAGTTTTTGAAAAAATCTGTGATTTAAAAAATTTATTTAGTTGATTAGAATACTTATCTTTTTTGGTGAAAAACAATATATTAAGAATATATTATATTAAGAAGGATACTTCAAATAACATTATACTTGAGTATTTTTTCTATAAACAAAGCATTGAAATACTTTATTATTATACAGTTTTATTGGTTTATAAAGTAAATTTAAAAAAAACAACATTATGTAACAGTATATAAAGATTTCTTTATATATCACCCAATCAGTGTATCAGCAAATCCAACAATGATATTATTCGCTGCTCTTTCATCACGCAGTAGTTGTTGCTCTAGTTCCAATAAGCTTTGTTTAGTAACACCTAACAAGAATAAGATAAAATAATTTTTAAAATTCTGAGTTTTCATTTCAACATAGTTTGGTATTAATAGTTGATCCTAATCCGAATTTTTTCATACAAGATATTTTTCCCATGCTATAGATACGTATGTGTATGCCACGTAAAACGTTACAAGAATTTTTTATGAAAAAAAAGTTGGAAAAGTTTACATAATTTATTCCAAAGAATTCATTCTAATTTATAAAATCTATTTTTGCTCCTTTAATATACTTATTTATCAAATAAATATTTAAAACAAAATAAAAGTTTGAAAGTGAAAGTTAAATGAACATTGAAAACAATAGCGTTGCGAAAGTTACCTTCTTCTTCATGTGTGATATTCACGTTATATTTTTTTGTTAAAAAAAAAACAGTCTTTGTTGTCAAAAAGTGCTTTAGTTTCACATATATTGTTCGTTGTTAGATTTCAGAAAATTATGATATCAGTTAACCGATAAATCTTTTTATTGAAGCCTAACTCCTATATCTCAAACGTAAATACATTGCCCCTGTAGTGTATTTACATAACATGCGTAATTTATGTTTCCCTGAGACCATATCGTATATATTTATGTTGACTTTAAAATTTTTCATTTTTTTAATAGAAAAACAGCTTTATCTTTTAAATAAGTAAAATTTTGTATTAAAATAGGTACAATAAATAAATAAATAAAATAATCAATTATATATAAATCAAGTATTAATGAACTTTTATATATATTGAAAGAACAGATAATCAATTCAGAAATAGAAAGAATATTACTTAAACGAATTTGTATACACGGTCCTTATAGCATGGGAAACTTATTTACGTAAGGTAATTTTTCTTTTTAAAAAAAATGACGCTCTCAAAAATATTTTATATAACCGTCCCTTTATAGATTTTATAATTCTAAGTGATCAAAGAAACGAAAGAAACGTAAAAATTATCCGAGGGAATAAAAATGTACTTGAATAGTAAAATATGCCGAACTGAATTCATTTTATGTTGTATTCGATTTTATTATTTAAAATGTCAACGTCAGTCACGTTAACAGTGTATAAATGGAGTGACAGTCACCGAAAAGCTTTATTAAACTACTATTACATCAATATCGTTATTGTGCATAAACGACACACATAGACTCTGCAATTTACGAGTTATTCCCCATTAATAACGTTGTAAATTGATGCTCTATATGTGAGAAAATTTAAACTACTACACGGAGAGTTGAATAAAAATTACTATAGTTTATTGTACCCGGGGGATAGACTCGCACTGTCAAAAAATTTACTATAGTTTCTAGCAAAAATTGCTATATGTCTGCTAATTTTTACTATATTTCTAGCAATTTTTGCTAAAAACTATAGTAAATTTTTTGACAGTACGAGTCTGTCCCCCCAGTTACAATAAACTATAGTAATTTTTATTCAAATGTTTTCTCCGTGTATACAAATTTTTAATCGAAATTTTATGTTTCGATTTTTAAGTCATTCGTAGGACAGTTACGCATCTAAGAAGAAAAAAGCTTTGATAGTCCACAGCTCGTATAAATTGTCAAAACACGAGGTCACGAGTTGTAGGCTGACCAATTTTTCTACCGTGGTGCATATACTATTTCTCACCGTACTTAGGTCGAAAATACCACATTCGCGTTTTTGAGCTGGGAGCGAAAGTGCTACTTTCGGCCAGGATATGGCAAAAATCAATATTTTACGATATCTTGTAATGTTCAACAAATATAATTTTTTTTTCAAAAGTATTGTTTTGATAAAGTTTTATTATTTTCATATAAAAAATGTGAACGTACCACAATAATGCGGGGTGCTAGCTGTAGGCACAAAATACGTGCCGATGTTATTTGGGTAATAATTTATTGAATTAATGCCTTCTTCTGGACAAATACCTTCATTACAATGTGTAGTTAACAATTTATTCATATTGGAATATGTTTTATCCCACTTATGTCCTACATAAGTGCAGTTTCCAGATATTTTCACAAGTATAGAGTCTGTAAATAGTTTGTACGAGCGACCATGACTGCAAATTGCAGTCTTTATAACTGGTAATTAAAAAAAAATATTTAAAATAATGTTTAATCTTACGCATCTGTAATTGTAACATTTTTATTTACTACTTACTATTTTGCGGTAACATGAGAAATCCCCAAATATCAGTATTAATAGAGTTACATCCTAATTGGACTTGTCCACCGTTAGGATGAAAATCAAGATGACCTTCAATAAGGATGTAGTATTAAGTAAATTTCAAATGTTATCATAAGAATATTTGTTAGAAAAAAATCTGCATATTTTATACCAAATCCTACAAAAAATAGGAGCTGCAATGATGTTTGTAAAGATTTCATCTACTGGAAATTTCTACAAAAATTTCTTGAATCCTTTTAATTATAATTAATTTTTATTCAACAAATATGTAATGTTTCTGTAGAAATTCTGTAGAATTTGTCTACAAGTATCTCTACAGTATTTTGTATAAAAATATCTACGAGCACATGCAGATTTTTTCCTACAGATAGTAAATATTATAATTAAATTACAAACGATTTCGGTACCTAGTTGATGAGGTAAACCTAATCCTAAAAACAAAATGTGTTTTGCATTCGTATGAATTACGTCAACAAACAGTGCATCGTTTTTGTCAAGTTTCAAGGATAGATCAGCAGTTGAAAAACAAGGCTGAGCTGGGTCTAATCCAGTAATTCTTCTTACAATCCATTTACTTGTTTTATTCATTTGACTCCTTTGTAGAAGATAAGAGGCACGAGCACTTATGTGCGAACCTAAACTATGTCCAACAAAATGCAATGAACCCAAATGAGTTGTTTCCGATGATTCTTGTAAAATCTGCAGACCTATTTCGTTAAGAATCCTAAAATTTAATGAATTAAATAAATAACAGCTATGCTTTTTTTTAGCAGAAGTCAGATAAAGAAAGTTATAGGTTGTATGAAAAGAATTGCACTTTACGTTCTTAAGTCAAAGACTAACTATAAAAACATGACAAGATATTTAAGATCTTTTATATTATTTTAAATTTCATAAAATAATAAGTAAATAAGAAAATATGTATAAATGCAATATGAAAGTAAGTAGATTTTTACAATTTAGCTCCTCTTACTCCCCCCTCCCTGCAGTACTTTTACGGCTCCTTTGCCGAGATATTCATGAACGGATACGTTTCTAGGACTTTTTATAAGTAGATTTTAATATTGAGATTTTTTGAAATATTAAAAGACTGGGTGTTTTTGGAAGCTCAAATAGCCTTATACTCAAAACTCTTCGAAAGATCTACTATATATAAAGTGAAAACAAAAAATAAGACCTTTATGTCTTAAATCTAAAACCTATACCTATTATCATTCCGCATTCGCCTAGGATTATGCCTGTAACACAGGTGGTTGTAAATTCTTCATTGGTTCAATAGTTATAGCTTTTCATTAAAATAATATCAGTTTAAAAACTCAATACATGGCTATAAGAACACAAGCTTTAGTAACATTGTTGTAAATAAACGAAACAAAAAGAATAAAAAGGTATAACTAATGCCAGTCGAGATTATTTTCTTTTATTGTTCCTAGAGGTATATTTACAGGTATTGTTCCTAGAGGTATATATAACTACCTCTTAATTAAGTGAGCCTAGAAATGACATTGAAAGGGATGTCAGATTAGCATAAGGGAATTATCCACTATGGAGCCCTTAATAGCGGTCAGGTATAGACCAGACAGCATCTCGCGCCTAAGAGATTTCAAATGGAGGTCAGATGCGATTGTGATGAAGATTTCCACTTCATCTCATATCTCATTTGAGACTGCCTAATACTCGTACATTGCAGACAGAAGATTTCGAAGATTTAGCTTCTCTCTGTTTCAATTATAAAGACGTAATCTTGGATCTTCTAGCATTTATAAAAAAAGACAGCTTTTCTAAGAAGAGATCTTTTATAAGAGAATATAAGGTAATGTTAATAACGAGTACCTTAAAGTATATTTTATTCACTATAGTAGATGTATCTATATTTACAAATCTCACGATATCTGCAATCAAAACCTGAAAAATAAATTTAAAAATTTTTTTACGGTTTTTTTTCCTGGTTTGTAATATTGAGAACATAAATCCACGGTTGAACTAAGTCTATCAACAAGTGACCCCTTGTCACCTTTTTGAGAATTTTAAGTTCAACTTCTAGCTCACGTTACTTTTAAGGGAATCAACATTTTCTAAAAAAAAAATTGGAAAGCTCTCGCTTTTAATTCTATTAAAGTTTTTTTTTCTAAATGTTATATCAAGTTGTTTTTGGTAGAATGATTTAGAACTAAATAGAGCTACTTAAAATTTTTCTTACTTTCTTTCTTACATCATTTTTAAAAAAATTTTGTTCAACCAGAAATTTCTTTTCTCGATACTAAATATACACAACGAGAAAAATCATGTTTTATACATGTGCTTAAAAAAAAAATTTGAAATCCATATTTTGGATTTTCTCATAGATTTCGTGAGATTGGCTCCTATATGTACTATATACTTTGACATATCTTTTTAAAGCTAATTTCAGAAATATGATCTGATACAATTCGCACGTAACTTTAATTTAGAACATCTCTTTGTTTGTGTTTATGTTTCAAACTAAATTTAAGTCATTATATATCTTGATATGGAGAATTATATAGATGTAGGATACAGAATTATACAGATATAGGATCTAAATAAATAAATTGCAACTGGGCCGGCCTTCAGGGGAGGTGTGAAAAACTGTTCCGTTATTATATAACTATCTCTTATTAAATACATAATGTTCTCATATAATATTTCCTTTTTACGAGATATCAAGATTGGTGAACGCTACGAGCAGAGGTTGCAACTCTTTAATGTGTATGGGTATACAAAATAACAAAAACTTCTTGTGAGCAAAGATGATAATATATAAACATTTGAGCGATGGGGAAGGTCAACCCATAAACAAAACACACATCACATAGTTTTTTCCGACGTTTC
>JAWWEQ010049068.1:0-14316 GCA_035583055.1 Torymus tubicola
CGTGTCCATGCTTTTCAATTTCGTTTTTGAGATCAATTATTTCGACTGAAGGATGCATGTTTCTCAGTACAACTTTGCATGGTTTGTCTTGCTTTTTTTGAAACGTGTAAAACTGTGTGTTTTTCTTTTTTAACTCTGTACAAATGGGTAAAAACTTTTCTGTTGTTAGTGGTTGAATTTTGACCTCGTTGTTTGTTAACACTTTAATCCTGTATTGATCTTTAGCAATTTCGTTAAGTAAATCCTTAAGGGGACGTATATTATTTACACCACTTATGTAGATTGGTGGCGACTTTAATGTTTTAATCCTATCGCTTGTTTCCTCTGCACTTTGTTGAGACTTCTCAGTTTCATCTAATACTTGAAAAGTATTTTTTGTATTTGTTGGCGTTCCTAATCAGTAATCCTTTATGAGTTTTTGTCGCTTTTTTAACGTGTTATTCGCTTCAGGACTATTTTTATTTCTTTTTTTCTTCACGGAAATCCATTTTTCTTCATCCGATGATGTTTCGTTGTGTGTCATATTGGCGGAATAATTATTTATAATATTTTGTAACTATTGTTGTGGTTTTAATTTTTAACTTTTGTAATAACGTTTATTAGTTGTTTGTATCAGGGCTGCGAAGCGTAACGACTTTACTGACTCGAGTTGTTAACCGTAAACACGTCTGCTCATTACGATGTTTCAAACAAGACTCGCCTCTAATATAACATAAATGCTATGTTAGAACTGATTCTTTTTATGATTTTTATTGTTTTTCATAATAAATTAAGTAGATTCATATTTACTCCTTATTTACAAAAACAATGAGCTCCAAAATTGATGTTATGTTAGAGGCGAACGAAAGAAAATAATGTGAATATCATAGAAATGATATATATTTAGGTAATGAAATTTTTCAAAATTACTTTTTACACTTTATTTGCAATATTTAACATGTTTAATGTACATTTTATTTATATAAATAATGAAATGCCTTTTTTCCAGCACAAACAGCAAATAACAGCAAAAAACATGGAAAAAAAACTGTAATATTTTTCTGAGGAGGTATTAGGATTTATAACTCTACAGAGGTTCATGTTATGGTATAACCTACAACCTCTGTGAGTTGAAAAGAAATTAGTGTTCCAGAACCCTGAGCCTCTTCTAGAAAGTATTAAGTTTTTAGATCATGAAGTCAATCATAATTTTCATGGAAATAGGTACCTAAATATGTTATGAGGATATTGTTTGTGCGTTCTTTGTGTGGTATGAGCACAGCAGACTAACTATTGTATAGTACATACAGACTGTAATTATAACATAGTCACAGTCATACTATAATAATTTCATTGAATTTTGAATTTTACTTTTTGTTGCATAAATTTGTTTATATGAATTTTATTTTAGTAAATGAATTTCTAATTTTACTGTTTTTTTTTAATTTTATTTACTGATACTAGAAGTGACGTTATTTGTATTTAAATAAAAGGGTTTGATACATTAGTTTTATTTATTTATTATTTTTAAAGTTTTTAATGTTTTTTAAAATCTTTTTTAAGATCTTCCAGTCACAGGATGTGGTTGTGTAGAACCTCTGACTTATTTTATGCTCTTCATTTTTCTGCGGTACCACGAGAAGGATCCTAACATAATTATTGCTTTTCTGTGAGTGAATTTTCTTCTGCTTTGCACTTTTGCGGTTATAACTATGATTTCGACTGCGCCTCATGATAACTGCTGTTGTCTCTTCCAGTGGTGAGTAGACTTTCAATGTAACACTTTTTAGTTTATTACTTTAGGCATATGCTATTCTTTCAGCTGAACGGACCATGGGTTACAGCTATGGCTAGTTTTCCAGTGTATTTGCAGAACATTTATGGTTATAGCAGTTATCGTACCCAGTATTATTATTTTTTATTTATATTCCAAGCCATAATAGATTAACATATAATAAATCCTTTTCTTTATTTTAAGGTATTGTAAGTGTAAGAGGATGATCAAGAGGCCAATGTCACTAAGGTGTCAGCTCAACCCCCATTATTCGGACTACTCCTTCTTGGGGTCTACAGAAAGCTTGCATGTTGCAGCTTTCTCCCTCTTTCACAGTATAGGTTTTTCAGACATCTATTCAACCTCAAAAATTATTTGAAATAGTTTTATGTAAAATTAATGATATATTTATCTTTCCTATTGGAAAGAGTTTGGTTTCATTACATTTTAGAACTTTTAAATTTAACTTATTTTTTCTAAGATGTCAAGTTATAGTTGAAAATCGACTATTGTATATTTGGACATTAAAATTAGTTTTTATAGTAGCTCATCAGGAATTAATTGTACATGAAAATATTAAAGGTTAAACAGTTTTGTTTTATTATATTCTAAAACTATTACATTTTACTTTTTTATGTTATCCAAAATTCTGTAAAATTATAGCAGAATATTGACCATTTTAAGTATATAAATAAAACGAAATTAACTCTATCAAATGATTACCCTTGATACTTATTTATAGTTATTGCAAACTTTAATCTAATTGGAAATTGTCTTCTAATCATATTAGACAGTATTTCTTCAAGTGATGAACTTAAATATATTCTGGGTATAAAAGTATACAACCAACATGCTTTCCAGTAATTATTTCTGCATTAATCGTATAGGTATTTAATTGTTAACCTAATACCATTGCAAAGACCAACTTGTAAATTTAAGTTTCTGATTAATATTATAATAGCACCAACTTTCAAAACCAACCTATGTGGAAGAAGCCCATTTGGTGTTAGAGGATTTGAAAATTCAATTGAAATCTCGTATTCTGATTTTTCTATGCGGTCAGCACTCAATACACTTTGCTATCACCATCTATACGTTTAAGAATTTCATTATTTATATTCAGAATATCACTATTTTTTGGTGTTAGAATAACTTTGCTATACACAGATATATCATTCACTTTTATTTGTTGATAAAAAATTCGACATTAACTCGTTGGGAATTTGTATAATGTCATTAACACTTTCAAAATTATTGCAACTCTTCTGCTATTCTAGCAGAAGGAGCCAAGGTTTAAATGAGTCATCCTTATCAACTAATCTTAAGTTATCATGTAATACCATTTAATAGAATTTATCCCATAATTTACTTTTTTTAATGATATAATTATTTTTGAACAATACCTTTATTATGAACACAAAGTTATGCTCAATTTTTTATAATGTCATTGAAATAAATGCATTTCACCCTTAAACTGGTTTTGCATTAATGAATAAATTCGAGGCTACGCATCGTCAGCAAATTGAGCAGAACAACTTTGAGTTTCCAAAAGAGTCGAAGAGAGTGTCTACAAGTTATGTGAATAGATACTTTGATCAGCTTAAGTATGTAGATGATAAAATGAGCAGTGTAGATTACCCTTTAAATACTGGTGATGAGTTGTCTTACAAAGATGAACAGAGAATTCAAAAATTGGATATGCGAAAGCAATCTAGGGACTTCCAAAAGAATGTTTACAGTGATAGTATAAAAACCACTATTCCGGATATTCCTCGAGACAATCTTGAAGCTCTAAGAATCAACATCCAAAGTTACAGAAAGTACGACCAGAATACTGGACAGTAGCAAAACAATGGTTATGACAATAACCTCATGTCATATCTAACAACCCTTTATTCATAGAACCTGGTAAGCGAGATTCCACAATTTACAGTAGTTCAGAGAGCCTCAGGATAAACGTTCAGCAGCGAATGCACAGAAAGTCAGACGCTAAGCTGAACTATAACCAAAACACGGATAACAAGTTGAACAGTCAGCTACTGCATCAAAAATATCAAAGAGAAGTTTCTGATTTAGAGAGTGTCAAGAACTATTTAGATTCGAACAAGGGGTAGTACAACATTTCGCTGTAGAATAACTCGATGAATCAGAAGCTATAGCTAGGCAATCCAACCATACACCAGTGGATCTTGTAGCCTCCGAATCTATACGAGAATGACCGTAAAATTGTCAATATATCCAAGATGGAGATCTTCGTGGACAAGGTCCAGACCAGCGTTATTGTTTTTCGCCTGCGAACTTCAGCCTTATCCGAACACCGGCGACTGCACATGAAGAACTTGCGTCGGTCCTTCCACTCTGGCACTAATGACTCTAGCGAGGATTCCGACTCTTTATCACACTCAAAAACTGATATTCCTAGTCGGTTACTTTTCAAACGTCGTCATCGACGCATGCCCGACAACTTACGACTGAGCTTCAAGATCCAGAAAGCAGCGGTGCGCGGCTGCGGCTCACTTTTTGAATCTGGACTCTGTTAGAGGATTCCTCACACATAGAGTATAAAGAACACCACGGACGAAACGAAATGCATATAAAATCATACATGTATAAAGATTTTAAGTAAATATATAATGTATATGTAATATAACAAACTTATTAATACATTGACAATTTTTGCTGCGATGGTATTGAAATTAATATAAATTTTAAATCGCGACTTTTAATTATATTTTCTATACTGATATATTTTGATATATTGAAGTAGAATTTTGAATTCGTGATCAGGGACATCAAAAACACAGTATTTTCAGTTATTTTCAAGTAGATTTGAATTTTAGGTCAGCTATATAGAATCCGACATCTTGAATTTATTATATCAAGTCCTACATCTTGAAGTTTTGAAGCACAGTTTCAAATTTGTAATTAATGACCTCAAAAATCCTTCTTCAGAAAAATTAAATTTTTATCCGTCACATTGAATCATTTCAAAATTCGATATCGAATTCGTAATGAGAGCCCCCCCCCCCCAAAAATCCTCTAAATATTGTTATTTAAGCAGTTCTAAGTTAGTTTTATTTTTGAGTCACTATAATGGATTTGTCGTCCTCTAAAGATTAATTTACGTATATTGTGTCACTATAGGATAGGACCAATAAACCACCTCGAGCGACCTCTTGTGGTGATTGATCTTCCCTCCACCACAAGATGAAGGAGAAGTCATTGACCCAGCCCCACTAGAGAGTCGGATGGGAGACGGTATCATATGTTAGAATGGAGTGATTTTATTTAGCTAATAGGGATCAAGCAATTTTGTTCATTTTTTAGGTAAATTATTAGAAATAAACAGATGAAAATTACAAGATAATAATTGGCAGATTATATTATAAAGAGTATATGCGCAAATTCACAGAACTTTTATCTTCTATGGAATACTCATAAATCTATATTAAAGCTATCTGAATTTCTAACGCATAAACTTGTTTCTTATTTCGATAAGATTCCTTATCGACAACATTTGTATAAAATATGGAATGTCCAAGTCAAAAGGTAATCAAAAATAAAAACCTGGAAATTCCAAATCAAATACTCCAATTCATTCTATTTTTTTTGTGCTCTACTCAAGTCCCTGAGTAGGGCATTGATTATATGTTTAATAGGTAACAAACTATAACAAGAATCAGTATTATAAGTTACAATGATGTGCTCAAGTTTATAAGTCTAGTAGCCCAATAAATTGATAGGTAATAATTATTCTTGATGAAAAAGCAAAGTTTCACTTTATTATACAGCACATCTCTAATAAATTGTTACTTCAAAAACGTAAGGGAGTAATGATCGGAATCGATTTGACCTTTTTTTGGATTTGATCTTGAAATGACCTTGATTGACATAATGGATGCAAATGGACACCGGATTCAGATTCAGCGACCACCAAAATACATTAGAGTTATATTTTTGATCGTTTAAACTCTTCATTCCGGATGTGACCTTAACCTGACCTTGATCTTGGTCCCGCGGGGTCAAAGGGGTCTCGGATTGGAACTCTGCGACCCCAAAAACATATTGATATAGTAGTTTAGTCTCATGAAGCCAAACTGTCGTATATATTCGTAAGAAAGAATATTTAATCTCACTAATAACAAAAGGAAAATACTTTAAAGAAGTTTCAGCTCACGTACATGTAGAATTTCAGAAACGAGGTTTACCTCTGGCGCACATTTTAATTCCTTTAAAAGATGGTTATAAATTGTCTACGGTGAATGATATTGATAAATTTATTTCTGCTGAAATTCCTGATTCTGAGACCGATTTTATATTGGATAACATTGTGGTTAATAATATGATTCGTGGTCCATGTGATAGCAGATGGTTATTTATATGACTTCAACATTTACACAAGTAAATCAGGAGTTGATGATAGGAATCCTTTAGTTTCTGTTTGCTTGGGATCTAGAGTTGTTATGATGTTGCTTTCGACTTTATTAGAAACAACTAAAAAGAAAAAAGAACTGAATAAATATCATCTGTATTTTGACAATTTTTTTTTCAATCCGAATCTTATCATACATCTAAACAAAATTGGACTGTCATCAACTGAACCCGTTCGACAAAATCGAGTCAAAACAAAAGTAGAAATGTCAAAAAAAGGCTGAGAGGGGCACCAACATCTCTGTCTATGACTAAAATACAAAACTGAATTATATTACTGTCATGGATTCGAAACCCGTATCTATTCTCTCAACTAAATATGAAGATGAGCCTAAAGTGTAAGTGCAGAGATGGCATGACTCATCTAAAAAATCAATTCTTTTTCCAGAATCCTTTTTTATGTACAACCAAAATATAAGTAAAGTCGACCAACAACGTAATGCATTGATGCCTCCAATTCGGAGTAAAAAATGGACATAGTGTATTTTTGTACGCCTTATCCAAGCATCATTAGCTAATGTTACAGTAATTTGGAATAAGTTTTAACCAGATTCACTAAAAGGATCTAAAGACATTGTTAAGAACGTTGTGAATATTACCTTGAAAGTTTTGCTTCTATGCGTTCTTCTCCTAAGCAATCAAAAATAAGTGGTTAACCATCTAAAGTAAACGAGATAAAATAAGGTGGCTATAAAAAATGTAGATACTCATCTTGTTCTACAAAAACTGATTGTTATTGCGCGAAGGATTTCTATGCCACAAGCTCAATAAAGAACACATCGAAAACTACAAAGAGAACTCAATCCAGTTAATCCTCAATAATTTTCGTGTTTCAAAAATTAACTTTGACAGAAAAGTGTTATATAGGTTTTCATCATAATTTTTCCCGTAGAATCGATTGACGCAATCAGTTTTCCAAGATAAAAAGTTTAATCATAATTTGTTCAGCTTCAATGGCGCTCCTACTATTTATACCAACGTATAGGTTCCCTTCCCCGCACTCCTCTTCCGCCTAGAGTGCGCAGTTTAACACCCCTATCAATTGAGCTTGAAGTACCGTCGGATGCCGCCCCAGTGATAAGATATATCCTCTTGGAATCTGCCTAGGAGTTAGGTCTTAATGAATCAGAGTCTCCCCTCCCGTCCAGACTCCCCATTAAAGAGGACATGCAAGGTCTGACAGCCCCTAACGGTGCTATAATAGATAAGAATCCACTGAATATTGAACAAAAATTTTTATATAAATCCTTACCATATCACTACCAAGAACTACAGGAATAATACAATATAGCAGAAAATTCTACAAGGCACGAAAGTATCCTAGATTTTGAGATCATACAAAAAAATAAGCACAAAAAATAGTTCGACTTGAGCCATAACATTATTTAACAAATAACCTACAGAACTTAAGATACTGTCAACCAAAAACAGCAAAAAAGCTCAAATAAAAAAAGCGTTAAGAAAAATTATTAACACCCGACATTAGCGACCTAGTAGCAAAAGATACTGGGATCTTTATATGGCAGTATTAAAAATACAGTGTTTTTAGTTTTAGTTTAACTTTATGTAACCGGATCGGCGTACTGAAGAACTTATCCTCTTCCGAATGTTCTTTTGTAAATGTATGCCGTACGTGTTACCTTGTAATTTTATTGTACTTGTACTTTGGTTATCAATAAATAAAAAATTATAATAAGTAACTTTTTCCTTTGTTTTGCCGAACGGATGTGTCAACATCTTTTAAAAGACACTTATGAGAAAACGACACTCGTTGTCGACTGGGATTTTTACCTACTAAAAGTCAATCTTCCGTCTTCTGCGGGCACGTATTTCCTCCGCCGCTGATTGAAATTTATTGATTTTCTCTTATTTTATGATTAACAAATTATTTTGAAGTTATCGTTTTTTATTTTCAAATATTTTATAGCTAATGTCACATACCGTAATATGATTTTTTTAAAATCATTGAATTATTTACATTGTCTTTTTTTCAAATTATCAGCATTCAAATTATTTTTTTTGAGGATATGAGCGTAGAATATCCTTTAACCTACTTACTACTTACTATAATGGCTATTTCACGCCTTCAAAAGCGTAAAATGAATGTTCACGAAAATTTATTTTTTGCATCAATAAATCAATTGCGAAACTACAAAATAAATTGTGACGAGGCCACAGAGTAAGGCACATTAATACACATACTATACACTTACACTGCCGATGGTAAGCACACGGGAGCACTTATACATAGCCAGATACCTCATATATTGGTAGCACGACGCGTAAAGACGTGCCTTTGTACGGCTCTACCGATCTTTCTAGTTTCTGGTGAACTTTCAGTATATTTTTTAATATAGTCGACATCTCCGTGGTCCAGCAGTTGCAGTGTATATGATTGTGCGATTTGGGTGGATGTCAGGAGCTAGTGAAGTGAAAAAAGCAAAGTGAACCGATCTTGTGATATTTTTATTACAGTGCAATTAACACCACTGCTCTTTATTGTGAGAGCGACGCTACTATCCGCAGTCTACGCACTAAAGGATTCACTTCCATCGGTCCTCTGCACTGCTGCTCGCTTGATGCACCTGCACTGGGGCCATAGACGATTGGAGCCGAAAGTATAGCAAAGGCATAAGTATTTTCAACTGTCGCTTTCAAATTTTTATATCTTTATACGCGCTACCTATCATCTACTCGCGGCACTTGTCAACAAAGCTGTCGATGATGATGTCAACAAGTCCTGATATGTTTACGAACAACAGATGTGTCGTCTGCGAAACTACAGTTGCCCGACCGTTAAATTTCTGCTCGGTGTGCAACAATCCTTGCCACTGTAGGTGTGTGCCAAAAAGAGACTCTCCTTGCGACAATTGTCATAACAACAAGAAATCGCGCGATAATACTGCCAGGCACTCATTAACACATCTACGATGCACACCTGTCAGTACTTCCACACATAATGGCCTCTCTACTGCGCTTGTTGATATTAATAATAATAGCAGCAGGGTAATTGATGAAGGAAAAAACGCATGCGCTCAAACCGCTCTGATCTGCAAGTCTAGTACTGCAAACAATGTCATCTTGTGAGCCCAAGAAAATAATTATTTCAGGATTTATCAAGAAAGAGAATTCCAATATAAAGTTAGCTGCCTTTTCTGCCATTCAAGCAGTGTTGAATTCCTTTTCGCTTGATGATATTGTTTCATGCCGACCCGTCATAATGAAGATAATGGCAGCTTTGTCATAACGAGTAATAGTCGCCCACAACCTTTTATTGTGCGGTTAAGCAGCAGTGCCATAAAGAACGACATTATTACTGCGAAACATAAATATAACCTCCTTCACACTCGCAATCTGAATCTGTCACTCCTTGATCAGACGATGTTCCTTCCGTTATTGATACGAAGATCTTTTTCAACGAAGTACTGCCAAAGTCAGAATATAATGATTTTAAAAACTTGAAAGCTACAGCTAAGAAACTGGGCTTCAAATATGCGTGGCACAGGAAGGGCTTATTTCTGGTCAAGTAGCTTGATGGAGAAAGATCGCTTGTGTTCAGCAACGTTAACGATTTAACACCTTAGCATCTACGTATGAGGCACATGCGACCAACCCGTCGAAAGCGACTGCATGACTAGCTAGCGGATCAGAGTGTACGCGAGCGCGCTCCGTGAAAAGACTAAGGGCGGCCTTCCTCAATGCGTGTTCTCTTAAGGCACACTTGGAGGAGGTTCGGCAAGATCTCAGTGGCAACCGGCTTTACGACATTTTTGGAGTGGCGGAGACACGTTTTCATCCCTTGCTCGACGATTCAGCAGTTAGTATCAACTGCTACTCGCTCGTAAGACAGTCCGCAACACTCACGGTGGAGGTGTCGCATTATACGTTCGCAGCTCCTACAAATTTACTGTACTCGCAACATCAAATACTATCGCGCCAGATAAACCAGGGATTACCGAGTACATCATAGGGCTCTTACATATCGGTAATTCCGATCCAACTTTCGTTTCAGTAGTTTATCGACCCCCTGATGTATCTCTGATTGATGACCCCTATCTGGCTGACGATCTTAAGCTTTATGCTGAAAAGTATTCTGACAGAATCGTGATGGGAGATTTTAACGCGAATTTACTTGAAACAACGAAGGACGAGACTTTTTTACGTGAATCGACGAGCGAGTTGGCCTTGAAGGTAGTCGAGCATGGGCCTACGAAGTTCACCACCGTATCTGGGACTTGGATTGACGCTCTTTTGTTAACGATGATGATACGATTATCGAGACTGAAAATCGACCGGCGCCTTTTCACAATTCTCATAATATTATCAGTGTAACTCTTACTAGATTAATTCCATCAGTATCACAGTCACCACAATTCTATAGAGCTTACAAAAAAATTAATCCTGATGAGTTAAACGCGTTTCTCAGTGATTGTGACTGGTCGCCATTCGATTTTGACTCGCCGGATCTGACTTATATGTTGACAAAACTTACGGACAACCTGGCCCTTTCTGTAGACTCACTAGCTCCATTAAGAATAGTCATCCACAAAAAACGCCAGCCGCCATGGGTCGACAGCGACTTGACAGCACTTTATCACGAACGTGACTCTGCATTGCGACGATACAAGCGGACAGGGGACCGTACTTTACTCGATGAGTTCTTTAAACTACGTAGGTTAGCGACTGACGAAACTAAAGAGGCACGGACAAACTATATACATCATAAACTAGAGAAAACTATGAAGAACAACGGGAATTTTTTGAAGGGAAGGGAAGGAGTTGCGCACCTTAGTCTTCTTCCAAAGTCGACTGATGGTTTGCATGGCTTCGCTCCAGACGAGCTTAATAACTATTTCGCGGCCGTGTCGTGCTCTACCTCAGAAAATTTAGACGAAGCGATGAAAGAAATAAATGAGGCACCTGAGGAGGGTTTCGCTTTTCGACACGTATCCATCAATTATGTTATTCTCGCTGTAGCACATTTCATCACTTAGGCTAAGGGAGGATGGCATACCGCAAGGTTTTATTGCAAAAGCTTTCCCAACCAGAGGCCCCATGCTTGTTAAAATATTCAACTCATCTCTTGACAATGGTGTCTGCCCAGGCTCTTGGAAGAAAGCGCAGTTATTACCGTTAAAGAAAAAATCCTCACCTGCATCGGCATTTGATTCCGTTCGATTGCATTACTCAGCTTTCCCTCCAAGGTCCTGGAAAAGTTAGTCCATGAACAACTGACATAATACATCATTGACAAAAACTTCCTCGATCCACTTTATACAGATTTTCAAAGACACATTCATACAGATTTTCAAAGACATAGTACTACTACAGCCCTGCTTAAAATCACTGATGATATCAGATCCGGCCTAGACAGAAAACTTGTCACTGTAACTTTGTTATTCGACTTTAGCAAAGCGTTCGATACGATCTCACCGACAACACTGCTACGCAAGCTGAACAGTATGGGCCTGTCACGAATGGCTCTCTGTTGGATACATTCTTGTTTGTCGGGTAGAAAACAACAAGTTGTTCACGAAAGTGATACACTCGATTGGGTAATAACCAATCTTGGTGTCCCATAGGGGTCAATGCTCGGGCCACTGTTCCATCTATATATTAACGACGTACAACAGCTTTTTCGTAATACGGACATTCAATACATACTTTACGCCGTCGATCTTCAAATCTACGTACAAACGCCATTCGAACAGATAGAGGAGGGGATGTCCCGGTTATCCGCGGCTGCACGAGACGTTTGTGATTGGTTGACATCGTCCAGCCTTCGCCTCAATCCAGGCAAGACGCAGGCCATTTTTTTCGCGTCACAAGACATAGCAAAGCGAATTAATCGACTGAGATTGTCTGGAATTGATCTTGGATCAGGGGTTGTCGTTCGATTTGCAGAAACTGTGATGAGTCTCGGCGTAGTGCTTGATCGCACTCTGTCATGGAGGCCCTATTTTGACCACATATCAAACAAGGTGTATCGGATTCTGCATTCTCTGCATTTTTTCATTCTCTTCATTTCATCAAGCCCTACGGAATTACTTCACAATCGCATAGTGAAGTCGTTGATTTTTCCCCTCCTTGACTACGGTTCGGTTGTAAGAGTTGATGCGATGTGGGAACAAAAACGTAGAATACAAAAACTGCAGAATACATGTCTCAGGTACATTTTTGGAGTAAAGCGGAGTGACCACGTGACTCCCTACCGACGCAGACTCGGCTGGTTGCGAACGGATACGAGACGGCAGTACTTTACTGCCGTATTAATGTATAAAATATTAAATCACCGCTCACCATCATATTTATATGAACTCTTTCAGAAGCGCCAATTCAGTCGGCCCGCTAGGGGGGCCACACGAGACCTTGTAATTCCGCAGGTGTGAAACTGTGGAATTCCCTGCCAGGAAGCGTTGAATATCTTCGAAGTATTAACCGCTTTAAGACCGCCATATATGAGCATTTACTTGATCTTGACTAAATTTCTCTTTTGTATAAATTTTCTACTTTATATTGTTTTCATTAGTTGATAGCGTGTTGACTGTTTTATTGGAATCATTTATTGACTGCGATATATCTTTATTGTACTCTGTAATATTATACCGACTGTGATATCATTTTAATATAATCACAACTCAATTTCTGTTAAAAAATGTAGATCATTCTTATTGTTTATGTGACCATGGCTTGTTGACTTTTTGCCTTTTAAATTTATTTATTGACTGAGTTTATTGGATTATTTATTGATTGCGTTTATCGTATTCTGTGATATCACTTATTGTATATGTATAATTCAATTTCTGTTAAGAAATTTATGTATTTCTACGACAGTGACCAAGAATAAAGGATATATTATTATTATTATTAAACCGGGCCATGCCGCGGTTGCTGGCTCACGGTCGGAGAGCGCGGGGAGGGGACCGCGATACGTGGGGCGCGTCACCACGGACGAGAGCGGGAGAAAGCCACGATGTGATCGCGAGCGCGGCTGGCGCAAACTGTTCGGCGCGCATATACTCACGCGCAGAGGGAAGAGTCGGAGCGCGGAGAGAGTAGCCGTGCGCCCGGCTAGCTACTGTACGGCGCATTGATGAAATCTTCTTGATGAAAACGTAATTTTTTGTAAATAGAATATATTTCAAAATTAAAAAAAAAAAAATAACATGAATATTTTTTTGGTTATAAAGGATATTGAGCACTATAACTTAATAAATTTTTTAATTTTTTGATTAATTATTTTTGGAGGAAAAAAACTTTATAAAAAAATTAATTTTTTGTCGTTGCATAACTAGAGTAAAATTAGCTTAATCACTTTGAAATTCTTTCTAGGGGTAGATTTTCTATACCAATCGAGACAATACTTTGGACAAAAGGATTGATCCATAAATTTCAAAGATATCTTAGGTTAAGATTTTTTTCACTTTTTTTGAAATCGTAATTTCTCGAGAACGGAGAGCCGTTCTATGTATCTGAATAGGATGTACAGCATTCGAAAGAGAATTAAATTACCTATATTTTAAAAAAAAAAGATTAATTTTCTGGCTATTGCGGTTCTTTTGTTATTAACAAAAACGTAAAAATTGAAAAATGAAAAAAATGAGTTTTGTAAAATTGTCTTATTAGCTTCAAAATTAATATTAGAGGTAGATTATTGATAGCTCTCGGCCGAGTTCTTTGGGTAAAGTGATTGGTTCATAAATTTCAGAGATATTTGAGATTGAAATTTTTTTAGAAATTTTTTGAAATTTATTTCTCGGGAATGGCTATATGTATCTGGATGGGATGACTAGCATTTGAAAAAGAAATAAAATATTTATATTTTCCAAAGAGAAAAATTTTGTAGCTATCACGATTCTTTTGTTATTAACAAAAATGTAAAAATTGAAAAAAGATATATGTTTTGTATGTCTCCCGATTACGGTGTTAAGTCTTGGATTTGGGGGAAGATACTTTTATTCAAGTTGCTAATTGATATGATATGCGGTTATTACCTTTTTCCCTGGTGAAGGTTGTTGGAATAAAATACACTGCTGCTGTTTCCAATTGAATTCACATTTATTGATTTATGAGATTCACAATAAATGATACAAGATAGATGCTTGTTTATTTCGCAAAATGACTTCTCTAGT
>JAWWEQ010049069.1:0-14315 GCA_035583055.1 Torymus tubicola
TTGTTTATCTTAATAAAGGCTTGAAAAGGTCCTCACTAAGGACGAAACGTCGCCGCTTTTTATATATATATATATATATATATGGAGTGATTATTTGGATTTTCACGGGTTATCCTCTCACATTTGTTAAACAATATATATTAACTAATTCTATAATATGGAGAAGAGTTCTAATTCTCATAAGCAATTAATAATTATTGTTGCCATTTTTATTACTTATATGGATGTTCTTACGATTTGAGTATAAGTATTGCTACGTTCGATTAAAAAATAATAGTTACATTGAATCAATGTATCGAACGTATGGTAATAATCATAAATAAAAATAATTATACAATTATCAGAGTACATACGAGACTTTATCAATTGAATATTTCAATGAATGCCTCGACGTATATTAATTCGCCGATTCATCTAATCCGCATGGGAATTGCACACAAAAGATATACTTATATAAAAAATTTAATTAATTACGGAGAATTTATTGACCAATATTCCTGTCATCGCCACATAATTACAACTTTAACGCTCGGAGTACTTAGCTTTAAAATCAGAGCATGTTTGCTCTCCCACTTAACGGAACCTCTTGAAATCTACCTTGACTGCAACCTTAGTCTTGGGGATGTAATGGCAATGACTCGTGAGTGTAGCTGGAAGAATTGCCTCGGTGATGGTCCAGTAGGTGTTGCTCACTGAATGGTCCCAAATGGTAAGAGAGAGAGAGAAAGAGAGCGTACTCTCCTACCTTGCGCCATACTCCACTACCGCTTGTCGCTCTGATCATTACACCCTTACGCAGATTAATTTTCTGACCGTACGCGGAACGTGATCACGCGTGAAATACAAAATGTTCATTACCAGTAAAAAGCATAATAAACGACACTTTCTATGCACTTTACTGAAGTGACAAAAGTATGTGAATACATATATATTATAAAAGTTGAAAATAATAATGTCGTTCATTAAAAAGACAATGGGTGGAAAGACCAAACTATTATCATTTTTTATATTTTATTTTAATGTGTAGGTTCATTTGGCATCTTAAAAAATTATTTATATAACAAATTGATAAATAATCAATTAGTGACAAATACTTAGAGATGATGAGATACTTAAGCAGTATTACTTGACAAACATTTAAGTATGCTATTGTGTAATTTCTTTTCGATAAATATATAGATGAAAATAAGCACTTGTGTTTCTAATTGAATAAAAAACAAAATTATGTTGGTATCTAATTTTTGTCCTATTGAGTAATAACCCTGTCGGTAGTAGATATGATTTCGATTTTCAGTTTTTTTTAGTTGTAATGTTACTTTACTTTTACTTACATCAAAAGCTTTTAGTTAATTAACATGTATAAGCTTTCGAAAGGCCCATGACTAGCGAAAGACCCTTTTTTAATTCAATTGATTTATTGCTTTGTCATTTGATCAGATGATTATAGTGATTCACATAAAATTGCCAGCATTAATGAAGCGCAAAGGCGTTATGTATTTCTCCATGAGACCGCGACTCTACTTATATCTTTGATCATCCGGAAAAAATAACGATAGATAGGATTGTCAAGCCTTACCTCACGCATGTTTCATGCAACATCATACCAATAGGTCATTGCAATTTCGATTAATTGTCAAGAGGATAGAAAAATGATGCTTAGAAGATCATATGAAACATTTGAAAAATTAATTGAATTCGCATTATTGTATAGGAAATGAGTGTTTTGATGCAGCCAATGAATGAAAAATATGTTTGCAAGTGAAAACGCTTGTATACTTATACCAACGATGCCTTGAAACTTCAATGATGCCTGAATGGTACGTTTACCAATCCGTTCATCAAAGTCTTTTCCTATTACATTTGAACCGAATTAGCCCATTAAGTAAATATGCAAATGAGACGAAGCACACGCCCGGAAATGCGGATACTATCTAGAACATTAAACATTCTCATATTTATTATTTGTAACACCTCATCTATTCTAGTTGTATATATAATATTCCATATGTGTATAAATATTTGAAAATTTCGAAAAATCATCCAAAGCAATAGAAATCAATAACTTGTTGTAAAGTTAAAAAAATTTGAAGATTTTGATCATTTCTTTTTAAAATTAAAGTTCTATTTGTCTACTTTAATTGTTTTTTACGAAACATTGATTGATAATATTACAAATGATTGCTATTTGTGACGCGGTCATCTCTAGGTTGCCCATGCAGCATAACGCCTAGAAAAGCTGCTTCACGACTGTAAAACCACTGATTTATTTGAAACTACGCAGCCATGGACACTAGAGACAAGAATCGTCAAAAACGGAATAGAAGTTGGACAACTTGTAGAGTGCGCCCACGGCTTATCTTCGCGTGCACTGTCCTCGCGCACACGTGCCACACGCGCAAGACCCGCTGGCCCGGATTCGCACTATCTAAGTCTACTAATATACACACGCATAGCGCACGCAAGTATAACAAGCTAACCGAAATCGACGAATACCGGCTCTTACCAGAGTCTCTTTCTCTCTCTCTTGCCATACATCTTCTTCGCGATCTCCATCGTTCTGGCGTGCAATGCAAAGGGCAGCTTCGCATACACTACTGCCGAGTCATGCTCTCACTCGTTCCTTCTTTATCCTTCGCATCGTATACATATGCAGCAGCGTGCACAAATCGCAGATCCGTCGCACCTAGCTCGTCGCGGGGCAATCCGCTGAGCGCTCGAACTCTCACTCTCTGTGCGACGATGCTCGTTTAAAGGGATACATTATACACAAGTTGTATATATATACACGCAGAGTGCGCTGTGCGACGCACACGCCCGTGCGTGTGGTCATCGATACATAGATAGATGGATAGATAGATAGATAGATATATATACATACATACGGGGTAAACACGTGCCAAACAGTGCGTCTGTGTGTGTATATGTGGGTGGCTGTGTTGTGTATAGGTATCGACGAATAGAACGACTGTTTCTCCGGTGCGGGGGAGACGACATCGACCAAGAGACACATAGCGTGCCAAAGCCCCGGCGATACCGAGGCCGTCGTCTCTCTATAACGGGTGAGTCGTTTGCCGCGACGGCGCTTCCTTGTGTTTTTTCAATTTGACGGCTGTTTTAATGACGCGAGTGGATGGTTTTTAATGGGATGGTGTCAGTTATGAGTGTTTGGTTTACTGCAAGTAAGACTTGTGCTTTCCTTCTTAAATTGATATTGATAGCTGTCACAATATATAGATTGCGGTTGTACAACTTTCACGAAATCTTTTCACCGATAAAATGATAAGATTTGAACTAATTTATTGTTCTCTGGTATCCCCCCCTATCAGCACTGCAATATATATTTTATTATAGTATTTTTTTTATCAGTAGAAAATGAATCATCCATAAATTCTGCGCGATTTCAGGCAGTTCCTCATAACTGTCGGTATAGATGAATATAGCTATTTTCCTGTATAGCATTGTCATTGTTTGATTTGTAAATGTAAACACTTTTATATACAAACTTTTATTGAGCCATAAAAATACAATAATACATGGAGATAATTATATAAAAATAATGTTTCTATACTCATAAAATTTAAATATATTATGATCACTACAAATAAATCGGAAAAAATAAACATTCAAAAGAAAAGCAATAATAAATTTTTCTAGTAAAGTTCAATACTGACAAGTCACCCTATACGTAGCAATAATGTTCACGCGTAAGAGGAAGGTAATGGGAAGTATACAGCCGCAGCCACGCGGAGATGATCGGGATCAACGTTCTTACGAAATTTCAATTGGTGCATTGAGCAGGCGCTCCTTGCACTTACGCTGTGCCAGTCTTCGATATCTAAATTACAATTTCAGTGTCAGTCCGAGATTGATACAAACAGCTTATTCTATATAGATTATTTACAGTTATTTTTATCCATACGAGTGAAACAAAGATAATAACAATTGAAAGATATTTTTTAATAAGCTTCTAAACAAAATATAATTACAATCGATATAAATTCCACATTATTTTATTTTTATACAACACAAGTATTCCTAGATTTTATTGTATCTGAACTATTTTTATAATTGTCAATTAGAGATCCATTACACGATCCATGCAATTCATCCTATATAAAAAAGAGATGGACTTGAGATTGTTACTTCTAATGATTGCGATTGGTCGATTTGAAATGAACATGTAAAATTTGATTACTGCTAGTAATATAAAATATACACTCGGTTTCGTTAAAATATTACAATAGTGTTTTAAAATTAGTAAAAATTAGTTTTCTTTACATTGAAAAGCTTTTTTAACCTTTCAAATCATAAAGCCAATCTTATACTTATATGAAAAGTAGATTCTACAGATTTTAAAAGTAGTTTCTACTCTTATTTGCAAAAGTAAAATTAACTTTCTATTGTTATGTTAAAATAACTGTTTAAACCGTAGAATCTACTGATTTTTTTCCGTATATACTTGCACAATTGCAAGTGTCATATATTTTCTTTGCGCGCATTCTCTCTTTCACGCGCGCGCGTAATTGTTACTTCTGAGCGCGAGCTCGCCATATAAAAACGCTCTTCCTCTCGCAAAACCTTCGACAATAGAAGGCGAAGGCCCGCGCCGACAGACACAGTAGCATCACGCACAGTCTAGAAGCTTGCTCCCCGCATCGCATAGAGGTATTTATTTCTCTTCTTCCGCGCATATTTGTCAGACAAAAAGATGTGGGCTCGGCATAATCGCGAGCGGCTTTTTCTTCGAGCTCCTATAAGCAAGCACCGGGCGAAACAACAACGCGGCAAGGTGACGGCTAATTTCGCTCTTATCTCCGGACCCCTCTGCAAACACTTGGACTTGTGCTCCTCTCTTCTCTGTTTCTCCTTTCTCTGGAATCTCACGTATAGGTTGCGCGATCGGAGGGGAAAAGCGAAAATTGCGTTGGACAAGGGCCAACGATAATACGCGCGCTCCTAATTCCCTTTCCCATGCTGATAGCGGTATACCAATTTCGGTTCGCTTTACGTGGCTTTCGGCGTCTCTTTCCCTTTCTTTCTTGCCCTTGTGTGTAATAAGCTCGGTCCAATTTGCGCGCCGGCACCTTTGGTAATTCGCTGCGCTTTAAGCTGCGCGTCTTAGTGCTTTTCTCCGACGACCCGGCCATATATATTGCCCAAACGCTGTGGCTATTCAATTGGAGGTACTAAATGTTTCGGTGACTCTTTCTTCGCGTTGGTGATAATCGCCGCACGTAAGTGATTAGTTTCATTGAATATGCAAGGTTATCGTTTACATACCGGAATTGCATACATTATTTTCTTTGTTTAATAAGCTATTCTCAACTAATAATAATGTTCAAATTTAGAAATGTGAGCATAAAGTACTTATATTTTCTGATTGTTGATTACATTGTGTTTTTCAATCACGCAATGGAAACCAAAGCTCTGTAAAATGTTTCTTAATTTATTTGATTATATCAATATCAGGCAGAAAGATTTATAACTGATTATTAAATATCAATCATAATAATTATGGAATAATATTTGTTGCGTAAAAATTGATTATTTTAATACTTCTCTGTAGTACGAATGTATTTACCAAAGTCAGTCGTGTTTATGAATGTGAATGAATGTATTATATATAGTGATTAGTTGATTTCATAAAATTTATCAATTTACGCAACATATATCTTTTATACAGGATTGCATAAAAATGCAATTAATTGTAAAATTATATCAACAATATACAGTAACAAAAGAATAATACGCTGGTTAATTCTTACGCTAACAATTTGCGAATAAACTTTTACAAAGCGGGCGTCATTAAGAAAACGATAAGTCACGAAATTATCGTGCATTATTCGAGATGTAAGCCGCATTGTTCCGTTAAAATTCCTATCCTAACCGGATGAATTCAATTTTTTCTGAAAATGCACATACATAATATCCCCCCTCTCACTCGTCAATATAAAAATTCATTGAGCGCAGTCCAACGATTGATCAATCCTGTCACTATCACCGACCGATCTAACTCGCTTCTATATCATCGTCCACGATCTGAGATACACACTCCAACTATCCTACACAATGACGATTATTTTTCTTTCTGCTTTATTCGCTGTACTCTTATCGCATAATATTTCACAAACCCGCATGTATTTATACAAGTTTCGTTACAAAATTGTCATCTACCAACATCTATTGCTCATTACACCTCTAACGTCGAATTAACACTGGTATACTAACTACAGATATGTGTATGTGTGTGCAATGATCGGTGAACGCGTCACTCCAACGATTTGATCGAGGCGTGGAGAGAGAGAAAGAGAGAAAAAGAGAGAGAGAGAGGCTCGTGTACAGAGGAACGTCGTCGTCTTCGGCGGCGATCGTTATCGCGCCGGCAAGTTTTAAGCTTCGCGTAACGGCGGCGCCCCACACAGTTTCGCGCGAGCCATCGGTTAAGACGGACGCGCGTATCCGTGCCTTCCTACGCTTTTGGACCTAAGCACCTGGCCCGTAAGTTGGATTCCTACCTCATAGTGTTTTTGTTGCAAACTAGAACCTTCCACCTTTTCTGATTTTCTCGACAAGAGTTTCTAATTTGTAGCTTCATATTTGGGAGATTTTTTCTATTTAATTACTGAAAAATAAACAAAATTTATTTTGACATTTCGAATTGCTCTGTAACATGCAAATCAATAGTGCATGTGATATGTCAAGTTTATTACTAAAAGTATGATTGCAATATATATACTAGGCTACTAAGCAGCAAATTAATTACAATTAATATTCGTATAATTTGTTATCATGTGTAATTTTTGAAAGTTTTTTCATAACATTTGGTTTTACTAAAAAATTAGGGACACACTTGGTAGTACTCGGCCCTGAACAGAGTTACAACGAAAGAGTACCTATACCTATACTAGCGATATCGATTCTACGTACTCCGGCCAACGACCTACGCCTATGATATTTACATCGTACATTTCTCATGGGTAAAGGACGATTAATTCAGGTCCATTACTTTTTGCGATAGCTTGAATTATTAATTTTAATCTTATTTACCATTGGCTCAAACGATTGTTACCTATATATTGAAGAGATACTCAAATTCCGGTAAATTGAGGAAGGTAAAGATAAGTGCGACGTTTTCGATGACTTTTGCCTGATAAAAGCTGCATACTTAGACCTACGTCTCTGTTAAATGTTAATAATGTAGAACGTAGGTGTGACAATATTTAAAAGTACAATACAGATAAATACATATGTTCGATAATTAAAGTTAAACTTTTTAATTGATTTGATTCTAAGTAAAAGTTATATATAAATGTCTAAAAAGTTTTTTAATATTTACATTTGCATGATATAGTAACATTTTCAAAAAATATAAATTGTTTTTCGTAGAAATAGAAAAAAATAGAATCATTCAATATAAAACATGATAGTTATACTTTGCAATCGATTCGCTCGTTTCTATGAAAGGAAATTCAAACTGTTATCAACACATTCACTTGTTATCCAAACAGTTTTTAAAGTACGTAACGAACCAACAAAATAAAAAAAAATCAATATTTCCTATTTAACGACAAAAAAAAAATAATAAATAACAAAATAAAAGCGTTCTCTCGAGTACGCAAACATCACTTGCACCTATTATGAAATTCGCGATAGAAAAAGAATGAGCGGCAAAAACACAGCATGCGAATTGGAGCTCCTTCATGGAAGTCAGTTATATGTTAATGCGAATACACTTTTTTTGTCCAGGAGAAGGTGAAGAAACGCCAGCGGAATGCTGCAACTGCAATTGGTGCTAGCGCTTGTCGCGGCATTGGCATCGGCGACAGAGGTGGAGGTGAAGGTCCCCGAAATCCCACTGGAAGAGTTCGAATCAGAGGTACCACGACCACCGCCGCAGCCGATGGAGGATGCCATAGTAGCTGCTGCTGCGGCTGTCGATGCAGCTGTCAACAGGTTGCCCGGACTACTCTATCCTAGAGAGAGCGAATCGAGAGAGGTACGTTGAAACGTCTTTCGATAGGATAAAAATTGCAGCGAGGAAAGAGTTTGTGGCTCTTTGGCGGACGATCGAAGGCGCGGGGTTCCCTATTGTTATGCGGTATTACTTGGAAAGTTCGATGATTCATAAGAAATGAATACAATTCGAATTGGTTTCTGCTGAAGTATTGTTGTTAATGGATGGGAGATGTAGTAAATTAATAGCGTAGATAGAAATTAATACTTATTATTTTATTAAATAATAATTAATCGGTATATATTAAAAAATATACAATACATGTTATATTTATTTTTGAAGGTGTTTCAGGTAAGATTTATTTTCCTTGTGAATTGAATTAATGTCATTGATGAATAACTTTTTTATGAATCAGCATGAAAGTTTGTGGAAATACTGAACCTTGTCACTTGAATAACCAGGACACTTTCAGTATCGTAATCGAAAGATTTTGAAATAAACGATACTAATGCTGGCATAATAGTAATATTCTAAAATGTTTAAATTCACCTTAAAGTCTATTTATTTAATAATAAATTTATAAATGATTGATTATGTTAATTGAAGATTTTTTTATGAGAGATATTAAATTTTTATAATTGTATTCGAAAGACGATAGCATAATAACAGAAATTCCTAAATGGAATTCGCATTACATCACCTTCATTCAGATTTAAACTAAAAGAATAATTTTTGACTATTTCATTTGACATTTGATGCTGCTATTTTTCACTGATGTTTTTAAAAAAAAACTTCCTTATATCCATAAAATTCCTAAGAAATGACACTATTCATATAATTCATTCTCAAGTTATTTATTGTTGACAAAACGTTTTGTTATAACTGAAATGTTGTAATAAATCATGGTTGATAATTCCGTGCAAGAAAGTTAAAAAATGTCTTGTTTTTTCTCTAGACACTTATTTTATTGCACAATTAAAAAAAGATTCCATGTATAATAAAAACGATCTGTACTATACAGGTAAAGTCTCTTGATGGGTTCTGGGATTTTGTAGTGCCGCCAACTAGTGATCTCCAAAAAGGCCATAGAGAAGAATGGTTCACCCACAATTTGTCAAAGGTACTTGAAAAGTTCATTAACTCATTTGAAGTATCTCAAACATCATAGAGTTCGATATTTAAAATCTATTACCAGGCAGGCAAAGTTATGAAAATGCCAGTGCCGTCCTCCTACAACGACATAACGACTTCGCGGGCACTTCGCGACCACGTTGGGCCGGTATGGTACGAGAAGGAGTTCTTCGTGCCATCGTCCTGGCGGAATAAACGAGTTTTCCTGCGATTCGGATCCGTCCATTACCTCGCTCAAGTCGTAAGTACATGTAATCTTCTCTGAAGTTGAACGACTCGCGTTGTTTTTTTGTCGCGCGGTCACGAAAGATCATAGAACCCGATAATCAGCGACGTGGATTGCTTTTTTCTACGACAGTGGCTGAACGGCGAGTTTCTAATGAATCACGAAATGGGTCACCTACCCTTCGAGGCCGATATAACAACGAAGGCCCTCTACGGCGAGAAGAATCGTGTGACAGTCGCCGTTGATAATACCCTCATTCAAACGAGCGTGCCTCAAGGTAAAATCGTTGATACTGAGGATGATAATGGCACCGTCAAAATACAAAGTTACACGTTTGACTTTTTCAATTATGCTGGTATACACAGGTAAATTTTGCAATGTGCTTTTATCACACACTTTCCCTCTTTGCAACTTGAAAATAGCGATAATGGTGTGTGACTTGAATACGTACACGCTATCTGTGACTTTTACGTAAATTGTAATAGAGGAAATGAATATAACAACATATTTTTTATATTGAATTTTATCAACTCATTTTATCAAAGAGTGACGGTAATAACTATATCGTTACCTGCAATAAATTTGAATAGTGTTTATCATGTATTATATGCTTTTGCATGATTTGCTGATTTGCTTAAAATGAGCAAAGTATTTACGCGGAGTTAAATGTTCCTATTTGGAGCACAGTTTGTCTTAACGATGTAACTATACATGAGACGTTAGTAAATCGTCTTGAACTTATTATGTGGCCACTGCTTGTGTTTCTATATTTCTAATATTTCAATTGAAATTACTATATTTAACTGATATACTCTTTTTTATGAGTCGTGTTCAAATTGGTTAAAAAATATAATTATATTAAAACTGTATATAAATAATACAAATCTTTTACTAGCGCGAAAAAATATTTACAGTTAAAATTTTTGATGAAATGAATTTTTCAACTTTTTTAGGCCTGTGATATTACACACTAAGCCAAGCGTATTCACCGACGATATTAGCATTACTACTGGACTGAAAAATAATGAAGGCATTATTAAGTACAGCGTAAAAGTAGCAGGTTTGGCAGAAAAGGAAAAGGTATTTTGCCAAGTGAACCTCTTTGATAATAACGACGCATCCGTCGCGAATCCGATTTACGGAACACAAGGAACCTTAAAAGTCGCGTCGCCTCGTTTATGGTGGCCTCGATCAATGAGCTCCGACGCTGGTTATATGTACACGTTACAGGTATTTTTTTACAATAATTCTTCTCCTTTTAACAATTCATAAAATAGACATAAGTTTTCCAAACGCCAATAACAAAAAATTAATGTGTTATTATTAATCTACGTCACAACGTCGTCGTAAACATTATAGTATTTGCGTCACTCGTGTACAGGTAACCGTCAAAGTGGATAACAGGACCGAACCGGACATTTACCGGCTTCCGGTGGGTATCCGCACTTTGAGGTGGACCAACACCTCGTTCCTCATCAACGAGAAACCGATCTACTTCCGGGGCTTCGGCAGGCACGAGGATTCCGCGATCAGGGGTCGTGGCCTGGATCTGGTCACTGTGGCCAGGGATTACGAGTTACTTAAGTGGGTTGGAGCGAACGGCTACAGAACCAGCCACTATCCCTACAGCGACGAGGTCCTCGACGTTGCAGACAGGTGAGCAAAGTTTACCCGTCCGTTTGACACTTTGAATTGTTAGTTTTAATTTACAATTATAGTGGAACAATTAGTTCAAATAAGCACCATTATAGAATTAGATTTGATATATTTACTTGGAATATTCTACATTGATTAGTAGATATTTTCAAAATACTAAACAATTTATGATCAATCGGTTACATATCGAACTATACATATTTTTTCACCGACACAAAAAATATTTTATTATTAGTTTTCAGGTAATTACTTTTCTAAATAATAAAATCAGCCGGCTTATAAAATAAATACTTGAGAAGTAATGAGTTGATTTATTTGAATGAAGTGAATTTTTAATGTTTATTGACTTTATAAAATAAGTTATGCAGATAGTCTTGAACGTGTTGGAATGCAACTGCATAGTTGTTTATTTAATCAAAAAATTTTGAAAAAATATTGCCGGATCTAAATTCCCATACTTTAATGACACTCTTGGAAATAAAATATTGTTTGTTGAAGTTATCTAACTCATTTTAAATACAAGTTCTAAGAAATAACGTATCCTTATTAAATGAATTAGCTCTGAAACATTGTGCGTGATGGAATGCATCTGCCTATGGTTCTCATTCCGCATTGTGTCAAGCATCTCTGACTTTCTCTTACGATTTCTTTCCTAGCTTAGCGGTTTCTCTAAGCAACATAAAATTTTTTCATCTTTCTAATACTACGTTATTGCGTAGGATGGGATTCCTCATCATCAACGAATGCCCTTCCGTCGATACTGAAAATTTCACGCCCGCGCTACTGAAAAGGCATAAGCAGTCCCTGTCGGAGCTGATTCGCAGGGATAAAAATCGACCATCCGTTGTAATGTGGTCCATCGCGAACGAGCCAAGAACTCAGCTAACCGATGCAGGCCTCTATTTCAAGGAAGTGGCGCATCATACGAAGACCCTTGATCCTACGAGGCCAGTGACCATTGCGCTTGCGCGCGGTGTTGCGGTGAGTTCAATTAATCGTCGCCCTGAATAATTAATCGGTTAAAAGGCTCTTAGCCGCGAATTACTCAGCCAATTTCTACAAGTTGGAAAATTTATTCAAAGTATAATTGAATAATAAATGAGTTTAATTCGAGCAAATTGTTTATTTTTTTAGGAGGACAAAGCAGGGCAATACTTGGATATAATTAGCTTCAATCGATACAATGCTTGGTATTCAAACACCGGCAGAGTTGACATGATAACTAACCGTGTTATATCAGAAGCGCAAGCTTGGCACAATAAGTACAATAAGCCAGTATTAATGTCCGAGTACGGTGCCGATACGATGCCCGGGCTGCACGAGGTAAACCACTCACGCCTGAAGTTCAGCCGCGTTGGTATTAAATAACAATGAATATTAACAAGTCTAATTGTTTTGTTGTACAGTTACCAGACTATGTTTGGAGCGAGGAATACCAAGTGGAAACTATGTCACGGCATTTTAAGGCTTTCGACCACCTGCGAAACCAAGGATTCTTTATCGGCGAATTTATATGGAATTTCGCTGACTTTAGAACTGCACAGAGTACGTTTAATCTAATCATAACAGTAAATTACTAATGTAGTACGATAAAGTTAATAATATACTTTTTTTTTCAAGCTTACACAAGAGTTGGAGGTAACAAGAAAGGAATTTTCACGCGCGACAGACAGCCGAAGATGGTGGCACATCTAGTGCGAAAGAGATACCATGCTTTGAGCGCCGAACTCGATAATTATGCCCAAGTACCTAACGATCTCCAGCATTATGTATCGTCCTTCTATGCTTAAATCAAGTTTTTTTTCTTTAATGAAAAATAATTTTTCTCAAGACTTTTTCAGTTAAATACGCAACTAAAAAAAAGACTGCATTTTTTCAGATCCCTCGATCCTCGCACAAACCAAGTTATAAGATTGATTTTATAATAATAGCCATCGAATTTGTGTGTGCGTTTGTAATATTTGTCGAATCATGCAAGATGGCGCGAGCAAGTTTTTCCAAATAGTATTTAGTTTTTAATAACAATACAAAGTATGAAACTTGTAAATGTTTGTTGCTTTGTATGGAGTTTTATATGTTTGAGACAAAATTTTTATTAAGTATATTTAAACAAGGACTGACTTGTGAATACTTACTTATTTTCATATATCTCATGATATTTTTATCATAACTAATGCTGTTGAGATTTTTATATAAAATGTTATTCAATGTAATTGTAAATACACTCTTTGTAAATTGCTAGCATTGTATTTTATAAATGTCGAATAAAAAATCGTTTAAGTTGTTTAAATCTTTATATCTATCCTTTTTTTTCATTTTTTCTGTAATTATGAGATGATAAATAATGAAGTATCAAAAATTATATTCTTGGCCTTGCTTTCGGCTCAGGCGACAATTATATGCGATCAGAGGGATTCTTTACTTACGCCCGTGGTGCATTTACTAATTTTACATACCGTGTGGAGAAAACATTTTTTTTTTCATTTTAAATATTTTTTTCTCAAAAACTAACCAACAGAACCATCATCATGATTTTTCTCAAAACAATTAACCGTTCAGTTGGAGAGTTATAAACTTAAAAAAATACGTTTTTGTTAATAACAAAATAACTGTGATAGCTAGAAAATTTTTTTTTTAGAAAATATAGGTATTTTAATTCTCTTTCGAGTGCTACACATCGAATTAAAATATCTTGATCTTATCATTAAAAAAAAGGCAAAACTAAATTTTGAGAAAATTGAAAATTCGAATTAAAACAGAAAACCATTGGCCCAATAAAAAAACAAATTTTCGTCCTGCATCACGCAAAAAGAAACACAAAAAAATGAAATCTGTCTAGTTAAAATTGACAGAGTAAAAGCTAAGATCCAAACGTAACAGTTAACAGTTAACGAAAAAAATTATATCATATTTTTACAACAATTCAAAAAATTACTATCACAAAGCTTTTTCTAGAAGGAAGCAATATAAAGGAAAATATAATTAAGTATATGAGTTGAATTACTGAATAATAGTCATTTTTAAGCACGACTGCTACTTTAGAGAGTTCTAGATTTTCATCAAAACAAAAATTGTGTACTTAGTCAGTGTATTAAACATTTCAATACAATCGTCATCGTCAAAAATTGAAAAAAATATAATCAATAATCGATTTTAGGCTTTTCAGGGTTTGACTTTTAAATTTTGATTTTTAACGCTGGAATGTACTTAAAATAGTCAATCTTCAGTTGTAACTTACTAGGAGAGGTCAAGGCCTCCGGATCACGGATTCTGCTCAAACTTTGAGGTATATTTTTAGATGCTAAAATATGAAGAATGCTAGAATATTAGACCCTAACGCTTTGATAA
>JAWWEQ010049070.1:0-14313 GCA_035583055.1 Torymus tubicola
GAAGGTAAATATACTCTACTTTGTGTTTATAAAGTGAAAATAATAATTATTTCATATTTAGACACTAAAATCAAAATCTTTTTTTCAGAACTAAAAGGTGTCTAGCCCCCTTAAGGAACGCTGTGTATTTACAAGATACAGCAGACGCACCGTTTGTTTCGTGCAACAGCGCTCCCGAATTTAAAAGAGCTGGAGTCTTAAACCCGCGGACGTCTGCTGTCTTTTATTTTTTCGTACTACATTAACGCAGCGAAAAATTAAGAGAGCAGTCGTTCCTCGATTTTCGTGCTGCAGTAATGCCGAAAACAGACGCATGTTGTCCTAGAGAGGGCATCAGTTCGCATCAAAACAAAGGACAACTCTTTGTATATATTTAGTAACGCAGTTGTACTGACAAGGACAACAGTGCTCCCAAAGTTCTTTCGGTGCAGTTGCAGTGAGACATAGATGTTAACAATCACATGGGTTACTATATCTATAGATATTAGTTACCGCATGATGTTTACTGGTGGTGCGTTAAAAGGACTATATTCATTCAGTGTTCATAACTACATGTCTGTATTATTTACTACACATTATGATTATAACCTGATATAATCGAGTATAATCATGGCTATAGTGTCTCCACACTATCACTTTATTAGTAACGTATAATATGTACATGCATAAAATATTAATTAAAAAACTTTTAAACTTACTAAATAACCAAAAATCACGAAAATCACAAATAATACGTACTTTTATACAAAAAGTGGGGTGTTTTTCTTGGATTCTGACTGATTTCGTACTCAAAAACACATCAGTCGTATCGGAATGTATTAAATATTTACAAAGTATGTCCAAAAGTAATATATCTATTTATTTAAGAGTCAGTAACGGTCCTACCTATTTTTAAGGCCTATAAAAGGCTCAAAAAATGGCCGAAAATAGGGTTTTTCGCATTTTTAAGTACGACCCACAATTCCGAAAAATCTGAAAAAATTCTTGTACAAAGAAAATATTAAAATATACAATTTTCCGGTGTAGTTTGTCCTGTAGATATAAAATAAATTCAGAAAAAATTAATTTTAATCCTTTTTTTAGGTTAGATATTGAATGCGTCTAAAGCTAAAAAAAATTAGGTGAAAAATACTGTTCATAAGCTATACTCACATATTTTTTTCAGAATTTTTTACATCAAGGAACCGGAGAAAAAAATAAAGTCCTAAAAATGCAGCTTTTGGGCCTTACTGATATAAGGGGAAGAGATAGGTCCCAAGAAAAATCGTAGAAACTTCTTTTTTTGGTATACTTATATAAAATCACTGTCATTTTTCACTTTCATTAATAGTGGCAGGGAAAAAATCTCTTCGTGGCTTGCTCACAATAAATTTTTATTGAACATAGACAAAATGGTCTATATGTCTTACGGTATTTACAACAATAGCATTCTAGAGAATTTAAATATCCAAATACAAGGTAAACCAATTAAAAGAGTTGAAAGCTATAAGTACTTAGGTATCATCATCGATCAGAATATGAAATGGGATAAACATATCGAATACATAACTAATAAGACCAAATATCTAACATTTATATTCAACAAAATTTCAAAATTCATGACAACAGAAACAATGAAAATGTTCTACTATGCTTTTTTCCACAGTATAATAAGCTATGGAATAATTGCATGGACAGGCATTTATTCAAATGCAATAACTTTGATTAGAAGGTTACAGATCAGACTGTTGAAAATTATAAACAAAAATAGATTTTCGCAAAACAATCCATTAAACATAAATCAACTCTTTTCGTACGAAGCACTAGTATATCATTACTATGATCTCAGTGATAAGTACTTAGCTACTAATAGTATAACTAGCAAAAAGAATTTACAACTACCTCTAAGGAATAAATCTATAAGTAGTAAAGATCGTTACTTATGGATATATATTTAATATTAATAATATTATATTATTGTTATATTTTATATTATCTTTATTCAATATAGTTTATCAATATTGAGTTTTTTCTAGCAAAATTGTATACTCTATGTTACTTACTTCACATTAATGACTATATAAATTAACCTGAATAAGGCACACATCATCTGTCATGAAAAGTCAACTTTCTTAAAATTATAGTTAGTAAGTTAGTTTTAGTTGTAATTAAAGACCAGACCTACGCACAGACACTTAATATGTCTCTGTAGGATGTTAATTGGTCTGACATATTTCGTATATCTGATATAATCACATGTATTTTCTGGTAAATAAATAAATAAATATGTTAAAATGTCACAGTACCGAAATTATAAGATCACACAAGAACATTTCTCTGAATTTTCCGAATATATAGAAAATCGCACGTAAACAAAAAGCGTGTAAAACCTATGAGTTTTCGATTATAAAAAATAGCTATGACAAAAACTGAGTATATCTCTTTTATTTTTATGTTCTTTTGACCTATAGTAATGAAGTAAAAGTGCTTCAGAAGGTGTGACTTAGAAAAATTTTCCCCCGGCCCCAGGTACTGGGGGCATCCCCTTCTATCACTATTCATATAGATGAATAGATATAACTGTTATGAACATTTGTTTTTAATTCATAGATGTTTTATTTTATACGGTTTTTTTATCCGGGGAATTGGAGAATGCCTAACTGCACGGGGGGAGGGGAACGGGCTCCGCATCCACCCCGTGTGTAGGGCTCTGTCGATCCAGGCTTTTCGATTCCGTTGTAAACAATCTAGCATTGACGAGCCCGGAGCAACTATATCTACTAAAGTTCCACTTCTGTCAGCAAAAGATATCATAAGCTTGAATATTTAATTATCTGCTCTATTACATTATTTTTTCAAGCGTGTTTTATAACAGGTAATATTTGACTAAAGACACCTCCTAATACTATTAATTTTCCACCGGATGGTAGTTCGTTGTAACAAATATCTTGCAAAGTTTTATCAACAATTTCTAAGGCTTTTCGTGGAATCATTGATGCTTCATCCCATATAATAATATCTACTTCTCACAATTATTTTTTATCTGATTCCAAATTTAAAAAATCACTATCAATGCTATTTGAACCTAAAGGTAGTCTAAATGTACGGTGACTGATCATTCCCTTAGGTAATAAAATATAGACATCCCCATATGGACATATGCATATAGACATCCTTAATTAATTAATAACTTTTAACTGTATAAGAAATGAAAAGTATAAAAACTTTGCAAGTTCAAAAAAAGGATATTTGAAAAAAAAAACGAAAACCACTTGGAAAAGTCGGTATCTTGAGATCAGCTTGGAAAAGACGGAGATTTATACTTTGGTAACAAAAACGGGTTGTATGGAACTACTATTTTATTATCGACACGAATGATATTTAGTTCATTTATGTGATTGTCTTGAAAATTATTTTTGACATTATTCTTAGTTTTATATATAAGTGTAAATCTTTTGTAGAAAACAATAATGGATAAATTGAGTAGAGTGATAATTGGCACTCCCAGTTTATTTGAATGATAGATTGATCAAATGAAGGCGATTAGAAGGGAGAACTCAAGATGTCCCAGTTTGAGGTTGGCGGACATGGTCAACGAAACGTCGCAAAAAACTAGGATATCTTGATTTCTCCCTTCTAATCGCCTCCATTTGATCAATCTACCTTTCATCATCCAATAATGGAAAAACCTACTTATTCAAATAAATTTTGCTCATTTTACGATTTGGTTTTTCTTTTGGGTAACAAAAAGATAAAACTTTTCAGAAATAATTGATTTGAAAACTATTATAACTTGCGCATTGAAAATAGCACAGTTAATAATTTTAAAATTCTTGAGGAGCCTGTAATTGTGCTCTCGGTTTTCGGAAGAAATTTGCATTTATAATTGCTACTAAAAGTACCGTATCACAAACTCCACTTTTTAATCTTGAAAATTGATAAAACCACTTACTTAAATCCAACATCAAAACATACCATGGAGGTGGGCGAGCGGAGTAAGCAGGTGGCGAAGCCCCTCTAGTATATTCCTTCCTATATTATATACACTGAAAAAACTCTGGCGTATCAGACGCCCCGACATTTACGTCCGACAAGTCACACGAGGGACGAATTTCACAGCGACATTCGGCACGGCGGTTGTCCCGAAACAGCGCTTCTGAAACCCAACCCACCAACGGTACGACTGTGTTGCCAACGACGACTTATGACCGTTGGCCTTTTTTCTGCTCTTCCGCTCTCCGGTTCCCTGATCTCAAAAATGTTGATCATTACATCCAAGTCTTGAATTCAGTCTGAGAACTCCCTATAGCATGGCAGACATTACAGAAAAAGCAGGTCAGACGTAAAAATTGAAGGTGGTGCTCTCACACAACCCTACAGATGAATTTCATGCAAGAGTTTTTTCAGTGTAGTTATAAGAGATTTTTGTATTTTTAACTCCTCTTTCTTCCCCCCTTACGACCCATTAAAATAACGTAAAATTATGCGTTATCATACGTTATTTTAACATTGGATTGGTTACCCCTGCCCCTCCCCTTAACCCCCCTCCTAACACAATCATTGCCACCCATCCCCCCTCAGCCCTCCTCGCGCCATGTGAATCACTTTGGAATAGATCGATTGAAGAATATCATAATCATCATCATTTAGAAAAAAGACCGAATAAATAGTTAAAAATATTACAATATTCAAACCGATTAACATACAGATTTCCTGTTAATTAACTAAATTATTAACTCAAAAATTGTACTTACATGCATATAATTCTAATCAAAATCTTATATTTTTCCTTAATTAATTATACATGAGTTTTGAAGGTCCGTGAGCAAAATTGTTTTTGGATTTTCCAAATACAAAATGACGTTAATAATATGGTTCAAAATTCGAAGAAAGCTTAGATTGTGTTCAAAATTAGTATACAGGGGTTGGGTTTCCGAAGTTGCTGATCATGGTTTTGTTACCAGCTTATTAAAATTACAAATGGTTGATCCAATATGACGATTAGAAATGAAAAGAAGGTTAGGCTTTTCTCGAAATTATAATACAGTGATTTACGATGTCGCTAATCACGATCTTGCCATCAGACTTTCGAAATTTAAAATGACGAATCCAATTTGGCAGTTGAAAGGTCGAAAAAAGTCTCAATCACGCTCAGATTGGTATACGGGGATTTTCGAATTTGACCATATTTCTATCGGACTTCCGAATTCCAAAGTGAAATTGAGATTTTGATTAAAATTAGTATACAGCGGTTTTCAAGGTCGCTGATCAAGATTTTGTTATCAGCTTTTTAAAATTAAAAATAGCGGATTCAATATGGTCTTGCCATCAACAAAATGACCGTTGAAAATACGAAGAAAGCTTTGACTGAAAATCCATATACAGGTAGATCGAAGATCAACATTTTGTTATTCGACTTTCGCGGTCGGCTAGTTAGATGTAACGACCGGCGGATCATTTGCTCGTGGAGGCGGCGGAAATCGAGAAAAGGACGGTTAAATACGAAGGGCGCGCGAATAAATAGCGCGACGAATCATTAACAATCAACAAATATATTAAACACAATTAGTAATTACATACAACAAGGGTGATATAATAGACGATGTTTGTCGCGATTCGCGCGCGGCCGGTGGATTCGAATCCGTAACGGCGAATTACTCGGCGAAGTTGCTACTAATCGCGAACGCGCGTTAACTACGACGGGTGAAACCTGCACGTATACACTACAGGAGGATTGCACGGGACTACTCCGAGTAAGCCTTTACCAAAAAAAACCGCGAGCAGAAAGCACACAAACTAACCGAGTTCCGCGAGGAAGACGACGTCTCGATCTTCACTCTCTCTCGCACTCCCTGGCTGCTCGCTCGCTCGCTCTCTCTCGCTCTCGCTGTTCTATCTCGGTACTAACGTACGTGGTGTGGGGGTACGCGAACACGTAAAAAAACCCGAGGAGAGACGGAGCACGCACAGAACACTTGTACCCGAACGAGACGGCAAGTCACGATTGATGCCCTGACTTGCCGAATTTAAAGACGGCTTCGCGGTATTGCGATGGTCTTGATACGCTCATCGGTTCCGAGAATCGCACTTGCACGAGGGCGCTCCCGCGTAGTGCGCGAAATTCCAACGCGAATTGAGCACGCGTTACACCCCCCCCCCCTCCCCCCGCCCCGGCCAGACGGAGCATAGGGGCCCACGAACTGCTCTTCTCCTTCTGGCCATCGATGTACCTGTCAATCTTATGGAAAGGTCTGGGTGAATAGAGGAGGAAAGACCGAGGATTTGTGTTATAGTTTTTATTACCAAAAAATAAAAAACTCTGTAAGGTGTCGATATATGATCGAAAATGTGCGTTGCGATGATACGTATATAACCGATTTGTTTTGATATCAATCATGTCAACAAATGATACGAGGATAGAGGAGAGACAGGATATAGAGCCGAGAATTGAAGAATTCGCGAGCCTCGGCTCGCGTTCGAGCTCTCTCTCGATTCAAACATCATAGCGTTCGGTCGGTTACTCCGAAGAGCTTGCATCCTTGGTCCTCATCATTACCTGTTCGTTTGACTAATTGGAATAAGAAACATGGACCTCCACTCAACTTACTTGTAATCTGAGTTTATTCAGATTGCTTAGACGATAGAAGATAACAACATAAAACAAGATAAAATATTAGAGGCAAGTTATCTACATATTCCACCACCGCGGAGAGTCGTCGGTCATCTTCTCGCTTATCAGAGGCTGCACATCTATTTCGTCACAGCTTCACTGTGAGCGCGGTTCAGGCAATCTTTGGTCTTGCGCACCCCGGGCTCGCCACACATATAGCACCTAGGCACTTGTGCCTTCAGCTCCTCCAGGACGGCACGCACCTACCTATCCAGGTGCCAGCCCTGCGCTCGCAAGCCTTGCCGTAGCGCTGGAGATAAGCCTCCAGCGCGCCAAGGGCAGCGGTCTCGGTGGCATCGCTTCCTCGAGAGAGCCACCGGGCCTCCTCCAGGAACCTCTTGGGCTCAACCCAGGCCGCACCGACTCCAGTCGGTGCCTCCTCTATCGCCTCGGCAGGGCGCTTTGGGTAAGGGTCTCCGGGTGGATTATCCACCACGTCATGACGACTAGATTCCTCGCCGTCGTCAGACTCCTCCGCAGAGACGTAGCGCTTGAGCTGCTGCGCATGGACGGGTCGAATCGTCCGACCATCGACACATTCGATCTCATAGGTGTTTTGGCCTATAATCTTCAGACTCGTGAATGATCCGGCATACTTCGGGGCCAACTTGGCGTATATCCCCCCGAGCCGCTGAGGATAGAATTTTATTCTTCTTCCATACACCTAGACAGAACCAGATGGTCGACGTCCAGCGTTGTAATATTTCGCTTGACGTGCCTGCTGGACCTGCACATTAGCCGCCGCTTCTGCGTGCAGGTCTCTTAACTTGCCCATGCGAGCTGCCTAATTCTCCATAGTCTCTTCTGCTCGCCGCTCTTCGACACCGCTATCCATATTCCGCCTCAAAGTCGCCGGCGGATCCAGCTGTCGGCCGTAGTTGAACAGGGCAGGACTATACCGGGTGGAACTGTTGTTCGATGTATTACATGCGAACGCCAGTTCAGCCAAATTTTTATCCCAGGACATGTGATTTTCATCGGCATATGACCGTATCATGGTCTTTACCGTTCAGTTCATGCGTTCGACTGAATTGGCCTGAGGGTGACAGAGGGGAGTATACGTATGATGTATGCCACTTTCGGTCAAGAATACTGCATTCTTGAACTCGAGTCCGTTGTCGGACAAAAAGACCTCAGAAGCTCCGAATCTCAGGCAGATTCATTCGTGGAGCTACTTGACAATGGTTTTGCCGAGTGCTCGGCGTATCGGTATCACCTCAATCCAGAACGTGAAAAAGTCCTGGAATATTAACATATATTCGTGGCTTTTCGCAATTTTAGGTAGTTCCCTCATTAAATCTGCAGCCACCACCTGCCACGGACGCGCTACGATCCTGAGTCCCATCAGTTCAGTTGGGGCGCGTTGCTCGACTTTGCACTGCTGGCAGATCTGGCAATTGCTAGTGTACTTGACAATACCTAGGGTCATGTTTAGCCAATAGTACTTGCGCTTGACGCGCTCTAACATTTTTTCACGTCCTAAGTGGCCAGCAGTTGTATGAGTACTTCCATTCGCTTGACTCTGGGAATGACGAGCTTTCATGCATCATCGTCGCAGAAAGCCTCGTCTGCGACTTCATCAGGTGCGTAATTGTACAGTCTCCCCCCCCCCCCCCCGCCAGTTTGAAGATGGGGTAGTCATGCGGGTTTTTCCGCACCTGCTTCACAGTCAAGAGGTAATAATGATCGCTTGTCTCTTGCTCGAATTCTACTGTACGTTATTTAATGCCCTCTTTCTATGTTCGACTGTGAAGTTGTGGTTTTGTAACTCCAAAGCCCATCTGGCTAATCTACGAGAGGGATTTCGGAGATCAAGGAGCCACTTCAAACTGCTATGGTCCGTAACCACCTTGAAGTCATAGGTTTCTATATACGGAAGGAACTTTTTCATTGCCCAAAGAATGACTAGGCATTCACATTTCGTTACGCTATAATTTCTTTCGGCTGCGCTCAGAGTTCGACTCGCGAACTCTAGGACTCATTCGTCGCCGTCTATAATTTGGTACCGCTCCGATGCCGGTGTCGCTCGCGTCAGTCTGCACCACGTACTGCGGGTCCTTCAGAGGGCGGTGAAGGATCGGTGCCGAAACTACCAGCGCTTTTACTTGTTGGAAGGCCTCCTCATATGTCGTCGTCCACTCATATTTCCGATCTTCCTTCGTTAGGTCGGTTAGTGGCTCGGCGACTGTGGAATAGTTTTTCAAAAACTTCCTATACCAAGAGGCCATTCCTAGGGAGCGCCTTAGCTGTCGCAGATTTTTCGGCGCCAGGTACTCGACTATAGGATTTATTTTCTCGGCGTCAGATTTAAACCGTTCGCGGTTTACTAAAACCCCGAGATATTTAACCTCATCCCGGCAAAATAGATATTTTTCACGATTTATTGAGAGGCCTGCCTGCTTAATTCTGTCGAGCAGTTTTTTCAGAACCTGGGTATGCTCCTTGACGACTTTGTCCATCAGGCGCTGGAACGTGACTCCGGCGTACGAAAGGCCGTAGGGCATCCTTTTGAACTGGAAGAGCTCTTTACGTGGCACCGTGGAAGCAGTGACTTCCTTGGAATTTTCATTTATGGGAATTTGATGATACGCACTGCTAAGGTCCAACGGGGAAATATATTTTGCTTTTTGCAATTTGCGCAAGATACCTTCCATGAAAGGTAACGGATAGGCATCTGGCCTTGATACCACGGTAATCTTTCGGAAGTCTACGCAGAAGCGAAACTTCCCGTTGGACGTGCGTATCGTCAATACTGGGCTTGACCAGCCGCTAGTCGAAGGTTCGATGATCCCTTCGAGTAGCATTTGTTCGACCTGCTTGTGCATCTCTTCCTCCAACTTTTGATACGGGCTAGAACTTCTGCTTGATTGGTCGAGCTAAGCCTACATCGACTACGTGTTCGATCCAAGAAGTAAATCCGATAAGTGCCAGGTTGTCTGCGATTACCTTTGCTGCTATAGCTTCGACTTCCTTACGCTGGGCATCTGTAGGGTCTGATAACCCTATTGTCGAAATTGATATCCTGTCGTGTGCGGCAACAGAGGCTACCTCTAATTGGACCTTATTGATGTCATTTTTGAGGTGCAACAAGTTATCCTTGGGGTCTAAGACGGCTCTGAACCTTCTAATAAAGTTCGCCCCTAGGTAACACTCTGTATCGAGATGGGGCATTATGGCGAGGCGAACGTCTTGCGTCTCCGATCTCGATTAGCAGATATAGATGACCGACCATGGTCATACTCTGCCCATTTGTCGCACGTATAAGCGTTTGTAAGCCTGTGCTATTCATCCCCGTCCAACTAGCTCCCGTGTCGAAGAGTGCGCGGAGCCACGTCACGTCATACACTGATTCAAGTGGTTGTGTGTTAGCACATCTTCTCTTCCTCCAGCTGTAGATTGGACCGAATCTCTAGCTGTGGGTGTTGGGGGCAGGGCTGTGGCAGTACTTACTGCCTGCCCCTTTTGCTGTTTCCCGGACTACTGTTATTGTTACCGCCAGCATTTTGGGTAGTGGCATTAGTTACACTACGCTGCTGTAACTCCTCGGGTTCGGCCGATTTTGGGGCTGTTGGATGTTCGGCGGCCGTGCCTGGTGGTTCGAGCTTCCACCAGGCTGTTCGGCTTGGCCATTGCTATTCCGGGGCTTTCCAGCCCGCTCATCCTTCTTCGATTTTCCGGGCGAAAATGGCTTTAGTTTTTGCCAACTGGTCTCGCCGGTATTAGGCTTTTTCTGGTTAGCAGCCACTTCTGCTAACACGCGACGGAACATTGCCTCGAGACTCTCTCGAGGCTCGTGCCCTGCATTGCCCATCACCGCCACTTGTGGCTTCTGCTTTGGATTAGCAGGTTGGCGAGGTACATATGCGTCGGCAGGCTCGATTGACTGCTCGGGCGTGGGAGGTGAGCGATACGGTTGTTCCGCCCAAATTGTCATCTCGGCCTCGTTAGCAAGATCTAACAGCGACCGATAATCGGAGAACTGTTTCCTTGGCACCGCTTTCCGAATATCTGATCGCATATTTTGATGTGTATATATATATATATATATATATACATGTATTTCTTTTTTTTCTCAGGGAATTATCAGGCTATATCTGCTCAGTCAAAGAAACAGCCACTGTTGGCAGAGACCGTCAATTCAAGCTTCTAAAGTTCTCCCTAACAAATGGAACTAAAAAGGTTCAATGCTGTATTTGGGAACAACCATTCATTGACCAATATGAAAGTGAGATAGTCATGTACAAGGTTAGTGCAAATCATTAAATATCTAATTTACTGAAAATTTACTGATAAATAAACTAACAAATATAATTTATTGTTTACAGAAAGTCCACACTGATGGAGCGCACTGCAAAACCTCAAGGCTTTCGTACAATCAGGAAAGTGAGAATTATGTTCCCTTTGTATTACAATCTAGCCATCGACAATTATAACATTTTTTGGAATGTGGGAGCCCTCAGTAGTACTTCCAGTTGCAATTGATCCTGAACATGTCTCATTTGATAGTATCATTCGAACTTCTGGATTAATTTGTAAGTTTCTGTTTGAAATATATTTTATTTGACTAGATAAGTAAATTGTTTGACTAGATGACCAGCATTGATTTTATTTAAAGAAAAAAGTTTATCTGATGACTAGATGAGTATACCAGCATTGATTTTAATTAAAAAAAAACGAATATTCGATGACTAGATAACAGATTAAAGGAATAGATTCAATGTTTGGATTAAGTTTATTTATTATTTTTAATAAAAATATTGTTAATTTTGCAGTAATTGAAGGATTCATCCGAACTAATTTTGTGCCGATTACATCAAAATTCCAGAATGCTAGCTATGGTTATGCATCTATAACAAATGGTGTTAACAAAATCACAATCAACATCAGTAATTTCGTACCAAATGAGAATGTGGTTAAAGGAACAGCTGTAACAGTAATTGAAAATGTTGAGAAGGATGGTGGTAAATATATTATATTAAAATATTATATTTATGTTAAAATTTAAAAAAGTTTTAATGACAATGAATGTAATTTTTGTATATTAAATGATTTTTTATTAATTTTTAGGTCGACTCACCATAAATTGTAAGGACATGACTAGCATTTCTTTAAGAGAGAATATTCCCCGTATGTCAAATGCAGATGTGCTGAGAGGAGGGAGGGCCCTAAGAAGATTTTTAGATGAAGCTTAAAATTTTTTTAACGTTCTCTGTTTCTTTTTTATAATTGAATGTTGTTTTATAAGCCATGCATAAGACTATCTATTCTATGCATTAAATCATATTTTAAACGATTCTTTTTCATACAAAGTGATTGATTTAGTTAGGTACAAAGTATTTTTGTAAAAAAAGTATTACTACTTTTTAAGACAGTTAGTAAAAAATGACTATTATTGTTGTACGGAAAAATAACCGTATAAAAAAAATTATAAAATATAAAAAGTTAGCATAGTATATTTTATATTTAACTTTTAAACTAATTTAACGAGAATTTGTTTATAACGTGATTAGATTTGACTATAATGTTTTTATGACGTACAAAGTATTCTAAAAAAGGTATTATTACTTTTTAAGATCGTAAAAAAAGACTTGCTGTTATACGGAAAAATAACCGTATAAAGATGTTATAAAATATTAACAGTTAGCATAGTATATTGAACTTAGATTAATGTGACTAGATTTTCTTCAAATATTGAACTGTAAGCATTGTGCGCGAAAAAATAACCGTACAAAAAATACGATTTTTTTCTTTAAAAATCTTGAATTACTTCAATACTAATGTTCAAATTCTGTAATATCATTCGTCATTGTAAAAAATTAAATAAAATTCACGATTGTTCTGTATTTTCATTATCCCATTGAAGTTTAAAACCGTAATAAAAAGATAATTTTAATATCTCATTTTCATTAAAAATATTTTGATGAACATTAAAAATTATTTTTTTTATTTTTTTCATTATTTATTAGTCTAGAATTTATTAGACTAGATTTGTTCTTACATTGTATTAGAAGTTGACTAGATTTGACTAGAATTTGTTGTTTATTTTGGACTATTTTTTTTTGGAACTAAATTTGGTATTGTAAGGACTAGATTTGATTACATTTTTGTATCTACAATTGAAATTAAAAAGCGAATATTCAATAGTATTTTAGTGAATAAAAGGCTAAATAAGGAGACTTTCGTTAGATCAATTTTCAGTGGTTTTTGGAATATATATATATAGATATATATAACATTTAATCATGTGACTTATGGACTCTGACGTGCTGAAAAGAAAAACAATAATTTACTGTCATGACGGCAGTATAGCGTCTTGAGAGTTCGCCTATTCATTGAGTCTCATTTTTTATTAAAAGGGAATTATATATAATCATATTGGTGTGCTAGGTGATCTAAATTTGTTGTGCATTTAAAATATTGCGGAGTATTTATATGTAAAAGGAACGCCCGGAATCCCATTATTATCTTTTCGTAAAATTCTTATTTTACGTTCAGTGTTTATCTTCATCAAAGATAGAATACTATATATGTACATCACAAAAGTGACACTCCGTAAGTATAAATTAATTACATTTGTGTATACAGTATTTCAATTTAAGTTTTACTTTAAATAAAGGAAAGCAGTTAGTAATTAAAAAAACTCTTTCTACTTAACCTCAACATCTTTTATTATTTTTCGGCGATGTTATTTGCACGACAGATACATTTTTACATTTATACACATTCTTCTCCTTGAGGTCGTAGTGTTTAGAAGAGGGGATTAATAATTTATTTTTGTTGACACATACATAAATTAAAAAACATACATTATATAAAAACAATCGAAAATTTCATCACTATACTATATATGGATCGTAGCACTCAACCTATTAAAATTTTGAATAAGCATGATGTGTTATTTCAATTTATTTGTTGTATTCTTTGTAAATATTAATCAATTTATTTATTTTGTTTTAGGTTTCTACATTGGTGTAACATTAACTAATAGATATGTTTACAAAAGAGCAGTTAATCAAGAAAGTTTGTGAACTTTATAAATCACTCTTCCTATTGTGAAAACCAATACATTTTTGTAATAAAAAAAATAAAGTCAATACAACTTAATCTTCTAATCTAATGTTGTATAATCTCTATTGAATTCTAATGACACTGCTCCAGAGTTGCAACTATTATTTACCTTAAAGCCAGGTACTGACAGACGCAGGTATAATTTTCAGAGAATTAACGAAGTTGCTGCTGTTTTTTCTACGACTGCTGACGGCGAAATTCCAGAATCTTATGTAACTATTCGGAATAAAAACACTAAAACTTTACAATACGTAAGTACAATGGATCCTAATGTTGAACCATGGATTTACCCATTATTTTATCCTTACGGAAATAAAGGATGGCATCAGGATTTAAAACGTATTAATAGAAACAATGATAATAATGATTATAATCGGCGTGTTACACGTTTAGCTTATACGAGATATAAAATAGCTGTTAGACCTGACGAATTCAATCCTTTTATTATGGGTCGTAGATTATTTCAACAATATTTAGTTGATGCTTATGTAAAAATAGAAAAAGATAGAATTACGTATTGCAAAAATCACCAAAAAGAAATTAAGGCAGATACATATCAAGGACTTCATGATTATATGCAACGATCAGCAAATGAT
>JAWWEQ010049071.1:0-14308 GCA_035583055.1 Torymus tubicola
TCTCTCTCTCTGCCTCTTCGGGTTTCGGCTGCTTCTCGGTCAGCGTCGGGAGACGGCGACGTCGTGCCTCTCCTCACTAGCTGATCCATGTGTGCTCTAGTTCCAGCTATTGCGTTTTATTCAGCTACAGCCAAGGCATTGTAGGGGAAGGGAGGGACATGAGCCATGCATTCGCGCGTATATACGTTTTTCATTCAGTGATACGCAATTTGCCGTGTCACACTGTATACAAACATATATGTAGCATCGGTTTGCAAATGTTTTTCATTCGATTCAGATAGAAAGTCATTGGAAATAAGAAGATTGGTAAGCGTGGAGCGGCCTTTGATGAATCCATGCTGTTGTGTGGCTATCCTTAGGAAAAGCGAAGAGGATAGTTCATTAGCTAAATGTGCATCCAAGATTTTAGGAAGACAACTAATTATAGAGATAGAGCGGTAGTTTGCTACATCGTGTTTATTTCCGGTTTTAAAAATGGGTAAGATGAAGGAATACTTCCAGAATTTCGGAAAGTAACCAGAACTAGTTAGACTGCTGAAAAGATTGAAAACTGGTTTTTCTAAGGCAGACCAACAACGCTTTATAAAAAAGGCAGGATCATCATCAAGGCCAGGATTGACGTTATCATCGAGGCTATACATAATATTACGCAACGATTCAATGGTTAATTCAATATCGGGTACGCAAGCAATATCTGAGTTAAATCGTGGTATAAATCCTAGTCCTGTTCGGCTATACGCTAAGCTGAAATGGTGGGAAAAAGGATCTGTTATTTCTACCTCATTGACCGCAGTACTAGAATGCAAAAACATATTTGATGGAATACCAGAATCTTTTTTGAGTTCATTTACATAAGACCAAAAAGAACGCGAGTTAAATTTTAAGCTGGCTTCTACTTTGGAAATGTAGCTACGGTATTTGATACGCGATAGTTTTATACAGGTAGCACGTAGCCTTTTAAATTTAATGAAATCAGATAATTCCCTAGAAGCTTTCCAACGGCAGTGAGCGGATTTTTTATTATCAATAGCTAGCAAGAGTTCATTATCATATCACTTCAGATATGAATCGAGACGTTGTTTTGCCAATGGGACGTGAGTTTCAATTAGGCTGTGTATGATGCTATAAAATTTGTCTAACGATTCGTCTGGCTGAATCGCTGTATCTAGCAAAATGTTATCCCAATTCATATTCGAAATTTTCCTCGAAATAACATCATAATCAGCGACATGAAAATTACGCCTAATGCGCCTCAGTTGAGGTAAAGATGCACTTAGAGTCTCTATTTCGAAAACGCACGCTACATGATGTATGTCCATTGGTAGTAGCTGTTCACTTAAGCACAAAGGGGTGATGATACCTTCAGGAACAAAAAGTAGATCCAGAGAGTAGCGCTTAGCTAGATGAGGTTGATAATGCTGAGTCAAATTTAGGGTAGAACAGGATTCACAAGCGATGTCTGCAGCTTCCCTAACAGCTGTTTCGGTATACGCCAATTGAAAGTACTGTATTGTATTGTATTATATTTCATTTATTGTAAAAGATAGTTTACAAATATAAATAAGAATATAAAAAAATAACACAGTCATACTTAAGAATACTTTTAAAAGTCTATAGAATATCACAGTCTGAACTTAAAGCTATTTAATACTGACCAGTAAGTCAAAAACTTAAAATAGTGATATCATAGATTAGAGATAAAGTAAAATAATATAAAAGGCTAGAAATTAGATTGACTAGAATACTAGATTACACCTATTAATGGTATGTTATATCACTGACATTGTCAGATCGTTAATACGTAAAAAATAAAAAAAATAAATAAAAATAAAAGGTGAAAAATTTTACATACACTCTCGACTCTCACGCTAATAAATACATTCATACCTATAAAACCGTGTATATGGGACAGTACAAAGAATGGTGTATATGCGACAATACATACAATAAATTAACATAAATGACAATTAGAGAGTGGCTAATCTAGGTCAAAGAGATGCCTTCTCAGAGCGGTTTTAAACCTGGTGAGAGAAGAAAAGTTTCTTATCTCAACAGACAGGGAATTCCATAGGCGGGTACCCTGTACTCGGAAAGATCTATCCCCAGTTTGGAAACACGTCAGGGGTATTGATAATTCTTTAATTTCGCCCCTAGAAGCAATCCTGGGTACATACGTAGAAAAAAGACTTTCTAGATAGTCTGGAGTATGTATGCGCATGATCTTGTACATAAGTACCGCCATGAAATAATGTTTCCTCGTATCAGTGCGCAGCCAACCCAGAGTCAATCTATGAGGCGAAATATGATCAAGCCGTCTCACACCTATCACATATCTCACACTGGAGTTCCGTAGTCGTTGTATTTTTTCCCTTAGTTCTTGAGATGCATCAAGATAAACCACCGAGCAGTAATCCAGATGTGGGAATAGCAATGCAATTACGAGACGATTTCGGCCACCAGTAGAGACTTGGCTTAGTCAATTTAGAGAGGGTAAGTTCTGATTCGTTATTATTGGGCTTACGTTATAAACTTTCTTTAATTTTGTTTTTTTCGCTTTTCTTTTCACGCCAGCCATACGAACACTAGTACTCAGACTTATTTATGTTGTAGGTTCATTTTTATTTGTTTTTTTTTTGTTTTAACAATCTTCGCCGTCGAAGTTGAATTAGAATCTGCTTTACATACACTATTTATATTATTACGCGTTTCTTTTTGATCGTCTTTCGATGCAATCTGCTTGATTTACGGATTCGTATAACAAAGCAAGATTATTGAGATCTGTAGCGTTGGTAAAAATGTGTACCCTCTCTCCCTCAGATTTTTTGACAAGAAATCTGCCATCCCTGTGCCATACAGATTTAAAACCTAGATTCTTAGCATATACACGCAGACTTTTAAACATAGTATATTTGTCCTTGTCAAGATAATGGTTAATAAAAATGTTTGAATGGCCCAGGGTATTATCTGAAATCGTGCCAAGGGAGGGATTTAAATCCTATACAGAAAAACTTGTTAATCTACTCTTTGCCATAAAAAGGCGTTTGACCAAATCTCTACTGGTTAACCTAACCAACAATGAACCGACATCCCGTTGACCATTATTAGCTATAAATGTACTAGAGTGCGATTGGGGTAGCGGAGGACAGAGTTTGTTTTGTCTCTGCGCTGTTAACTTAGAGACTGATATAATGTCTGTTTTCTCGAGGAAAAGAAACACAGAATTGAGCACGGCAAAACAGAATTCTTCTGAGGTTAACTTTAACACATTAGTGTAATATAAGGCACATGAAATTACCATGTTACCACTCTCAACACTATGCTTGTCTCCCTCCTCACTCTGTTCCTCCTCGTCAGAACTATTAATAATTGAATCAAAGTCTGTGCGAGATGCTCCATCATACCGTCTTGCATTTACATTGTTGCTATGAATCTTGCTTGAGAGCTCTGCGATGGATGCAGAGAAGTTCGATTCAGATTTATTAATTATTGCTTCAAAAGCATTAAGTTGCTTATCCATAAGTTCGTGGAGCATCTCGCACTTTTTATTTATTACATTTAATTCGCTCAATTTTTCAATCAATAGGGCTTCTAGAAAGTTCACCTTTGATTCGAGATTGACGATTGTCTGTGTTAAGCTGAGCAAAACATTCACAGAAGCGTCAATTCCTTCAAGCTTGGACTCTATAGAATTCTGCTGGCTGTTTATATTATACTGTAGAGGATCCGCTTTCCAGTATATGTTCGGGAGGTTAAAATCACCCAATAGTGTAGGCTGATAATCCGGGTATTTGTTAAGAGAACTGTCAATATTGCTGGTACGGCTGAGATAAACTTGGGCTGGAGACTTAGGTTGTATATAGGAGGCGGAGATTACAAAGTTTGACAATAAATGAGTGATTTTGACAATTAACTGTTCCAACGAACGATCCATAAATAATAGTTCAGATGCAATGTTTTTCTTCACTATTTATTCTGCAGCAATAGATCACTCTTTTATTGATTCACAACAAAATATTTTTTCTGCCCTCCGGCCGAAAAGCGCCAACTTTCTGGCCGCTGCGGGAATCGAAGTTGCCGCTTTCTGGCACCGTCGAGCAGAAAAATAGTATACAGACCATGGCCAGTAAAAAAGAAAGACTCAGATCATATGTAATTGTCGACCGAGGCAAAGGCGAGGTTATTTCACTGACCTAGGTGTGTAATATACTATTTATAACTAGATATGCATGTTATTTTATATGTAAATACTTTTTGTTTATAATCAAATGCTGTAGTTATACAGTTTGTTTGTTTGCAATCAAATGCTGTAGTTATAATTTTGCATAGTTTTATTTAATACTGCAGAAATCGATTTTGTATCGACCTGCAATCCAATATTATGTTAATGATATTGTACGTTATTGTAAAATACTCCAGTTATTAATTATTAATATCGTTTATTGATTTATAATCAAAGATCGTTTTGCATGTGTAATATTATTACATGATTTTATTAAATACAACAGTAATTGATGATTTCTTCGTCAATGAATAATTATCATAATTTTGTATATTATTTACTCTATAAAGCATATAAATATTTTTTATAATGAAATGTGCATGTTATTTTGTATCTAAATATTGTTTTTTTTAATATGTAATTTGAAACACACGATAATGTCTTTATATTAATTAAATATAGTTATTATAATTGATTATGGTTTAATCTGATGTAATTTATAATTTCTTTATTGATTTTTATCCTTATTATTGTTTTTATGATTTTGCATGTAATAAAAACAGAAGAAATTGATAATTTCTTTGTTGATCTGGAATGAAATATTTTTTATAAATAATTTTGCAGGTTATATTTTGAATTATTTTACTTTTAAAACTGCAGGAATTGGTTCCTGTATTGATGTGTACATATTATTTTTATGATATTACACGTCATTAATTAATTATCACTTTATCGATTAAAGGTTGTTTTCATAATCTGTCATATTAGTTTTTAATAGTGTATAAGTATTTTTTGATATTGTGTACAATATCTCAGCATGGTGCACGCTGGCGCTGCACGCGGCCAGTGGCCACACTAAACTTACGCATAGATTAAGTACACCTTCAGCGCCATCTACAGTTTAATATCCAGTAGTTGGCTCCACCCTACATTATCGACTGAACCCAACAGAATTTTTATTGAGTATCACATGGCCTTAAAAGAGACTAAAGATATATACAATAATTCAACAACATTTATTTGGTTTATTACCGATATAACCGCTTTTATACCAAGAGTATTTAAACAGATTTATGTATAGAGGAAAAGATAATTGATTGTGCACCAAAGATTGTACTACTGCTCCTGTACAATGTCCGCTCCAAGAATCTAACAATAACAAACTGTTTTTCGCAACATTTGGAAAAACACATCCCTTAACCATTTTCGAAAATGATCTGAAAATAAGTTTTTAAACAAATAAACCTGGTATATCATTACAGTAAACTATTGCTATGCGTGTTACATCACTAATTTTAATAACGATTTGTTGCATGAAATCAAATTGACAAAGATAATTTTTTTTTTCTCCGTGTTTATTTACAATCTGTCTTTATATGACAATAGGTAAATTATTATAACAGTATTAATAAAAATAACATGTTGGTAATTCACTATCGGTCGATACCTTTAAAATCTATTACAAGGGAATATCTTATATGACACTTTATAGAGTTTTAGTTAAAACAATGAATTATATTTTTTTAGTCTTGAATAGGTGAATGGTTGATGTAGAAGTTTTTGCCAGTTCATTTGGATGAGCACTTAGTCTTTCCTTGTATTTTTTCTTTCATTTTTGAATTTCTTCTTTGACTGATGATATATTTATGTCTTTCCTTAAAATATTATTTGGTACGAACCATAGAGTATTTAGTATATTTCTAAGTATTTTACTTTGGAATCTCTCGATAATTTCTATATTGGAATTAGCTGCATTTCCCCATAGTTGGATGCCATAGGCCCATACTGGTTTGATTATACTTTTATAAATGAACAATTTGTTTTCGATTGAGAACTTGGATTTCCTGCCTAATAACCAGTGCATATTTCTGACCTTGAGGTTTAGTTGTTTTCTCTTCGACCATACATGATCTTTCCATGTTAATCTTCGATCTAGATGCATTCCTAGATATTTAGCTTTATTGCTTTATGGAATGAATTTACCGTTTAAGAATACTGTAGGACATGTCTCTTTGCGTAGTGTGAATGTAACTTTTATAGACTTGCTTTCATTGATTTTAATTCGCCATAATTGGAACCATTGTTAAATCTTCAATAAGTAGTTTTGTAGAATAAGCGATGCCATCGGTGCACTAGAGCGTGCTGCTATTATAGCTGTATCGTCTGCGTAGGTACCTAAAGTTATTCCATTCATGGAGGGTATATCGGCGGTGTAACTTAGGTATAAGATCGGATCAAGTACGCTACCTTGAGGTACCCCTGCTTCAATTTGGTAGAGCTGCGTTACCTCATTGTTAATTTTTACTTGAAACATCCTATTGGAGAGATATGATTAATAGTTCGAACAGGTCTGTTGGTAGTACTCTTCGTAGTTTATAGATCAGACCTTCATGCCATACTTTATCGAAGGCTTGGAAACGTCGAGAAACGCTGTCTTACAATACCAGCTTTTTTGGAACGTCTGTCTAATTTTTGTAACAACTCTGTGAACTTGCTCTATGGTGGAGTGCTTGTTCCGGAATCCAAATGGATGGTTTGAGATGATCTTTCTATCTTTCAAAATTTTGTATAGTCTTTTAATTATTATTTTTTCGCAGACTTTAGATAATATTGGTAGAAGGCTTATGGGTGTGTACGACGTAACGTGTTTCGCTTCTTTGCCTGGTTTCGGAATAAAGATGATTTGGGCAACTTTCCATTGTGAAGGGAAGTAGCGTAGGCGTATAACTACAATTATTAGTATAGTTACGTATCTAATAGCTTTTGTTGGTAATTCCTTGAGCATCTTTACATTAGTACTGTCACAAACAGGCGATTTTTTCATTTATAGATTCTTAATTATGTTTCTGATTTCTTTGAGTTTAATACTTCCTAATACATCATTTTCTATTTCATTTGTCTGCGAGTTGGCGAGTACTCTGCTCTCTTCTACTGTGGTTACTGTGCGTGGTGGACATTCGAAAACGCTTTGCAGATTTTTGACAAAGGTAATTTTTTCGACCTTTTCTAGATCCGTTCTTGCCCAGCTACCATCTTTTCTGCTTATTTGCGGGGAGAATTTTTTCGGCTGATTTATTTTCTTGGTGGCTTTCCATAAAGAGTAGTCAGTGTTTTCTGTGGTACTTTCGTTTTCCAGATAATTCTGCATGCAGCAGTTTTTTTCATTCAGGATACACTTTTGTAAATATTTTATTGCTTTGTTTAATTTGTTTTTGTCTGAAACTTGGTTTATTTGGAATCTCGGGGAACAATAAATGGCGGAAAAAGTTATTGGTCTATTTTTTTCTTCTACCGTAACAATTGTAGCTTGTAGGTAATCTTTACAGTATTATGCTGCCTCAAAATGTGCAATTTTAGTTTTTATAATTACAGCTGTACCACCATGCGCATTACCATCGGGATGGTTTGTATTATACACTGTGTACCGTGGAATTTTGATGTAGTTTTTTTGTGTGAAGTGTGTTTCGGAAATCAGAATTATGTCAACATCATTGTTCATAATAAATGATTTTAATTCCAGACTTCTTTGGGCTAGACCGTTAGCGTTCCATAACTTTCCATATTACTTTCAGTTTATTGCTCATTTTATTTTATTTAGTAATGTGGCTAAAATATTTTGTTGTAGTTGTTTTCTTACAATGCATCCTTTGTAGCTGGCTGGGTGATTTCCATCGCAGTTAGCGCATTTGACTGCTTGAATTCTTTCTTTAATTGGGCAGCCCACTGTGAGATGTTTCTTTTCACATTTGACACATACGGGGCTTTTAAAGCAGTAATTTTTAGTATACCCGAATTCTTGGCATTTTGTGTATTGGCGTATATCCCTTTTTTTACGGAGTGTTTCGAAACTTACGATTAAGTTCAGTAGTTTGGTTATTTCAAAAATATTTTTATTATTTTCGCTCGTTTCCAGTTCGACAAAGAATAGTAGTGCTTTGCTTTATATTTGTTATACGGATTACTTTATGTTCTAATTTTTCAATTTCAGATTTTAATTCACTTATACCAACAGATAGGTGCATATTTCGTAGTACAACTTGTATCCTTTATCTTGTTTCCTTTGATATGTGTAGAATTCTGTATTCTTCTTCTTTAGTTCTTCTATTATTGATAGGTACTTTTCAAACGAATGAGGTTGTATCTTTACTTCGTTGTTGGAGAGGACTTTCAGTGTGTATTCATTTTTAGCAATATTATCTAAAAGTGTTTTTAAGGGGCAGATATCTCCCACACTGCTGAAATAAATAGGTAGCGATTTTTGAGATTTAAATGAGTTAGTTGTAGTTTTGCTTATATCATCGTTCTTATTTATATCCTCATCTATTTGTTGTTTGTTTTCCAGTATTTGAAATGAATTTCTTATGCTGGTTGGGCTTTCTAGCCAGTAATCTTTCATTTGGGTTTGCCATTTTCTTAGTAATTTGTTTTCGCCTGGGCTAATTCTAACTCTTTTTCTATTCACTTGATTCCAAGTTTCTGTGTTTATCTCTTTAGATTGATTTGTTGTTAGGATGTCTTAAATTTGCATATTGTGCGTTTTTTCTGTCAAATTGGCCATTATTGGCCGATTTTCTTTATTGACGCGCACTTACTCACTAATATTATTATACAAAAATTATTGCGTTTAAATAAAATTATACTTAACTAATAATTTCTTTTAGTTTATTGGAGAATAAAACAATCTCTTATTTTAAACACATTTGTAACGGCTACTTATATAAACGTTTATTACCAGACGTAAAAACGTCTTAACTCTATGACGGATGGCACACGAATGATGACAAAGATAAATAATAATATAATTTATTAATAATTTACAAAAATGTTTTTAAAACTTTCGGAGTTTAAGTGAAAATACCTTATTCTAAAAATAATTTACTAGTAATTGTAAATCTTTTTAATATCAGGCTATTGAACTTACAAGTTTACAAATAAAATGTTTAAAATAGATACTTAACCCGACGGATCTCGAGATAGCGTCGGGAGGGGGTTTGCCTCCCGGAGAGCCTCCTGATAAAATATATAAGTGATATTTTTATGATATTCCCCAACCACGTGGAGCTCAACATAACCTTAAAAGACAGTGAAATTAATTTCAGTGTATCTGCAAGAATGCTAATCGCGAAAATTAAAGGCACAAAAGATGATTAATTAAATAGCAAATCTTGAACGAAATATCTATTACAGAAAATTCACGAAAAGATGAACAAAGTGACAAACTTAATGCAACTATAATATCTGAAAACACGAAACTGGATACTCTATAAACTGAAAATAAGATCTGGAAAGAACTAAACCATGAACTTGCTGATAAAAACGCTATATTACAAGAACTTTTCAAAAATATTAAAAATGTAAATGTTAAAGACTCGGAAATTAAGTAGTATAACCAAAAAACTTATGCAGAAGCTATAGCTATAAAACCGCCAATTAAAACTAAAAGAGTTCCTAAAATAATAATTAAAACCCTCAACAAAGAACCTAAATACAACAAAGACTTTTGTAAAAATATATACAACTGTATAATAGAAGAAAAGTATATACAAATTAAATATGTGAAAAAAGTGAATGACAGTGAAATTGAAATAAGAAGTAAGAATGAAAGAAGTGCTCTAGCCACAGCGAAGTTACTTAACAAGAAACTTTCCAATAACTGTAAGACCAGTATTGAAAGTATTGAATTACCAAAAATGAAAATTGTTGGAGTTGATAACTATGCTAAAAGGAGCTCGGAAGAACTTGAGCAAGACTTGAATAAAAGAAACTTCAGTGAATACAACGATGAGTGTAAAATACTCCACATAAACTATAGAGAAAATTCTTCCATGATTAGTATGATAATACAACTGCCAACAGAATTATACAAATACATCAAAAACAATCAAGACAGAATTTTTATTGGATTCCAATGCTGCAAAGTATGGGATCTAATCAATGTTAAGCCGTGTTACAACTGTGGGCGACTTGGGCACAGTACAATTAAATGCAAAAACACTCATTGCTGCATAAAATGTGCAGGTCTACATTTATCTGCACAGTGTGATACCTCTACTAATACGTGTATCAATTGCTTTTTTAGCAACTTCAAATACAGTACAACTTTTGAGGTTTACCACATGGCTAATGATACGGAAAATGTGCAATATTAAAAAGTAAACTCAATAGATACATAGATATGACTGACTATCCTATAAGACCTACTATACCAAGATACGTAGCTAATGTAGGAAATGGCACCAAAACTACTAAGGTAAAAATGTGACGAATGTAAACAAGGAAATCGCCAGTGACTCAAGTACATCACAGTCTTCAAGCTTTGCAGCTATCTCCCCAACAAAAGGACTTATAATGGATCAGCCCATCTACTTTGTAGAAGAATTACAAAACGAAGTAATAAGCGAAAAAATTTCTTATACGGATCTGAAAACTCTTAATGGAAATTTAAATAGAAATGATAATCTTTTACTACATGTAAATATAAGAAACTTAAATGCAAATTGTGATAAATTGGAAATTTTTATTAACAGTTTAAAGATCAAACCCAATATAAATGTATGCACAGAGTTGGAATTTATTAAATTCTCAATTTTTCCAATTACAAGGTTATAAACTATACTACACTGACAGTAAGATAAATCAAAATGATGGAGATATTGTGTACATAAAAAACTTCGTAACTGAAATAACAGAAACTATTGAGAGCGGTAGGTTAAATATTTTAAATTCACGTATAACCTTGAACAATAACAGTAGTCTAGAAATATCAGCTTTATATAGATGCCATGATCTTCTTTGTCTCGAATTTACAACTAATCTTCAAACATATTTAAATAGCAAAAGAAATGGCAAAAATCACATAATCAATAAAGATTTTAGTATTAGCATTATGAAGAAAGACGTTTATAGTTAGGCATTACTAAATAATATGCTTGAAAAGGAATATTTTCCTGGTTTTATAAATATAACCAGACCGAAAGACAGCATAGGAAATGTCACGTAGCTAGCATGAAAAATTGGATTAATAAAGAGACAATAAATGATCCTGATACAGCTACAAACCTACTGATATCTGAAATAAGAGGCTATCTAGAAAAATCTAGGAGTATAGTTAAAATAAAAAATTATAGAAAGAAAACTAGAAAAGACTGGATTACTAAAGCACTCATGATCTCATGCGAAAAGAAAGAACAACTGTACATTAAGATGCGAAAAGAACCAAATAATAATAGAATAAAACTAGAATATAAGAACTATACTAAGTGTCTTGATAAGATCGTCAGAGAAGCAAAAATTAAGCACGAAAGAAAATTATTTATGAATAATAGTAATAATCCTAAGCAACTTTAGAAACAGATACGAATAAAACTTGGAACAAATTCACAAAATGAAAACACAATAAGTAAAATAAAAGTAAATAATACTATGATAAAGGATCCAAAACAAATTGCTAATCGTATGAACTCATACTTTTGTAATATTGGAAAAGATCTAAGTAATAAAATTACAAACACCAGGGGTAAAAGATTACATCTACGACCAATGAATAGCAGCTCTATCTTCATTAAACCAACTGATAATGCTGAGATTTTAAGTATAATCAAAAATATGAAAATGAAAAATGGTGGCGTAGATAACATTACAGCAAAAGCCTTCAAAATATTATCAAACCTAATTGTTAATTCATTAACACATATATTCAACCTCTATTTTGAACATTCAATATGGCCTGAAGCACTAAAAATGGCTGAGGTTGTACCAATTTACAAATTGGGTAATAGAATGGAAATATCTAATTATAGACCAATTTTCTTGATCTCTAATCTGACAAAAGTTCTTGGAAAAATTGTTTATATTAAACCACAATCTTTTTTTGATAAACATAACCTACTAGCAAAGAACTAATATGGATTTATAAAAAATAAAGGCACTAAAGATGCTTTGAGTTATATAACAAATCTATTATACAGTAAATTAGACCTAAGCGTTTGTCACTGTCAATTATTTAATTTTATTAGAGAAATTATATAACTATGGTATAAGAGGTACAGTGCATAAGCTTAAAAGCAGTTACTTATCTGATAGCCCAGTTGAAAGCAACCAATAAAATCCAATAAAAGAAATTTGCATAAGATGTTATAAGTATTTATTTTATTTTATTATATTTTTTTATTTAGTTATTTGCACCAGTAAAATCTGATTAAATTCTTGTAATATCAAATAAAATTTATCTATTTATCAGCATAAACTAATGTTTTCATTAGCTTAAACCAATCAATAGATTATGACGTTGCTATTTATATCAATGATTAGACACACTTTATTCGATTTAATGCAATTTTACTAGTGCAAATACTTATAACATCTTATGCAAATTTTTTTTATTGGATTTTATTGGTTGCTTTCAACTGGGAGGAAACAAAAAGTTAGAATAGCAGAGATAGAAAGTACCTATGAAATAATAACTACCGGAGTTGGTACCACAACGTACTATACTTGGACCACTCTTTTTATAATCTACGTCAATGACTTATTAACTGATAGAACAAATAATGCCTTAGCGTATGCTGACGATACAGGAATTATCTCAACTGATGACACTTGGAAAAAGTAGAAGAAAAAATGAATGAGTACCTTGATGAAATAAGCTATTGGTTAGCATTAAATAAATTGTCCTTAAACGTAAAAAAACGTTATTTATAACGTTTGGCAATTACTGTGATAGTGTTCCTAAAGATATAAATATACATATACAGGGTGATAAAATAAATAGAGTAGAATATTATAAATATCTCAGTGTTATTTTTTATTACAATCTAAAATGGGTGAAACATATTGAATATATCATAAAGAGGAGAAAATATTTAATTTATATACTGTGTAAAATGTCTAGGTATATGCAATCAGATGTATTAAAAGTAATATACTATTCATTTTTTCCACAGCCTTATTTGCTACAGAAATATTGCACGGGGAGATGCTGCTCAAACTGTCCTAAACCTGCTTCATAATACTCAGAATTTCATACACTACGATGAACTTAAAGACAAATACTTATCAGCAGTTAGTAGAACCAGAAATAAGATTATAAAGCCACATAAATGTTCAAAAGTTGTTGGTGAAAAAAATAATTACATCAGAGCGTTTCAAGTATTTAGCTGCCTGCAAAAAAGTGACCCAAATCTAAAAGCTCTAGACATTACTAAAAACTATAACAAAATAATAATTAAAAAATGGATTAGTACTAATAGATTGCGATAAAAGTGACCTTAGATTTGACCTTAACCATGACCTTGATGGTGATATCAAGGTCAAGGTAATTCTTTTAAATAGAAACCCCCATTTTTCGGCCAGTATTTAGAAAGAGCGGAAAACTTTACGTCTAAATATGAACTTTACCATGACCGTGACCTTGATGGTCACATGAAGGTCCAGTTCATTTTTTCAAATGGATACCCCTATTTCTTGTCATGGATTTGGAAAGAGCGTAAAATTTTACATCCAAAAATGATCTTTGCCATAACCATGACCTTGGTGGTCATTGCCTTAATTGGCTTGACCAAAATGTCATTGCCTTAATTGGTTGGACCAAAATGTCCTTGTCTTAATTCGCTGGGCCCAAATATCTTTGCCTAAGTTGGCTGGGCCAAAATGTCCTTGCCTTAACTGGTCGGAATTATTTTTCTTACATTAACTGATAGGATGAAATACTTTGCTAAGTCTAAGGTCACCATCGAAAAGCCAGGGAAAAATTATAAAACATTTGTATTTAACATTTTCTTCTAAAATTAAAACCAAGATAGTAGTACCCTTAGGGTCCCTCATTTTGAATCCGCCTGTATACTATAGGGAGAAATTTAGTAATGAAATTTGACAAGCATATTGAGGGGGTGAGTGAAGGGTGAGGGGGGGTCTTGGGGGTATTTGGGGTCCCGGTAGGGGGGAGTGGGCGCTAGGGGGGCCGAGGAGGGTGGGAGGGTGAGGAGGGGGGGCTTAGAGACTCTCAAAATCCTATAAAAAAATATTTTTCCGTTATTTTGAGGGAGGGGCGGTGAGGAGGAGGGTGAGGGGGGGGGGGGGGGCTATGGGGGG
>JAWWEQ010049072.1:0-14306 GCA_035583055.1 Torymus tubicola
TTTTAGGTGAACAATCAGAATATTTATAATTTTTTTTCTAGTAATTTTCACTATTAAAATTCATAATTTTTTTTATTATATTTATGGAATCCTTAAAAATTTCGTAATAACTTATACGCTAAACCTTTAGAATGATATTGAGACTAACAGAAGTGATTTTTATGAGAATATTAAAATTATTTTTCATAGGAATTAAAGATAATTATATATGTCAAAGTTTTACTTCTGAAAAAAATGTAAACAAATTTCACATGTATTTTTAACAGTTTAGGGGAAAATATTTAGATCAGCGTCTAATATAAGAAGTATAAAGGTAACAACATTTTTTGCAACTTTATTAAATACATTTATGATCTAAACTTGTTAGTCTATGAAAACTGTTGTTAATAATCACTATTGGCTAAGGGTAATCTAGAAAATATTTTTTTTAAATTTTATATTTTAATGGATCTAGAAACACGATTAGTGATATTACAAGTGTAAATTATTTATTTTAGAAAATGTCTAATATGGATGTGTGTATACCGCTTTATCTCAGTATGTCCTAGATCGATTTTAATCGGACAAGTCTCTTTTTCTGTTCGATTGCGATTAATGTTCTGTTTTTAAATTAAAAATTGGTGAATACAAAGATTCGTTTTTGTTTTATTTCAAACTTTCGGTTCAATGTACTATTACGTCTGCACAGTTATACGATGACACGATGCCGCATCGGTAGTTCAGTGGTAAGAAAGCCAGGGAAAGTCCGGAGTTCAAGTCTACGCCGATTAAAGCCTTGCCATTTTTCTAATCGAATCCTCCTCTACCTTATTAATTTATTTGCGACTATTTACTCATAACAGTATTATTCGAAAATTCATGGATAATTTTACATATAGAGTTTTATCTGTGCAAAGATCGGCATCGATCGTCTCATCACTTTTTGAGATATTTGATATTCAAAATTTTGATATTTCGAAAAATGATTTTCTTTAACATACCATAACAACCATAACTAAATTGGTTCGATTATTTTTAAATTTCATGAAGATGTAAAATTTATATATTTATAGTATACTTTCTTTAACTAAAAAAATTTTTAAGAGATCAATTAAATTATCTATTTATTCCACAAAACTTACACGTAAGATAGTTTCTAATTTTTAGAAAGTAAAAATCTTTTGGGGTGGGAAATAAATTTTTAACATATCACGTTATAAGCGATTTACTCGTATGTGTTTTTATTTTTATTTTTACTGAGTACAGTTGTATTCGGGAGAATTAGATATAAACAACGTTTACAGAAAACTAAAATATATTTTTAAAATATTAAAAATGTATTTTAATGTAGTAAATTTTACAAGGTACTTTTTTAATTTTTTCACAGCCTGCCAATATGACAACTTTTATTGCGTATTATTATAAATTTTCTTAAACCATCTGCGAATTTTTCTAAAGAACATATGAATTTCTTAAGGAATCTATTCATTTAAGTTCGCCTATTCCACACAACAAAATTGATATTTACTACATCAAAGAACTGACGTTACAATAAAACGGTAGCAGCTATTGTTTAAGTAAACAATAAAAATGATACGTACCTCTCTTAAACTTCTTCAGAATCGTAGAAAAATACAAGACGAATGGGGGAAATTTGGAAAGAAGTACAAATATGGGAGAAAGGACTAATATGAGACGAATTTATTTATATAATTTTTTAAATATATTTATTTTTTACATATGTACATTACGTGCGAAATTGTAGACACTATGATACAAATATACTTTGATACAATATTATACAAATCGGATTTTTTATTAGTATATACAAGAAACGAAAAACATCACATTAAATTGTATATATCTGCTAAAACTCGAAAAAAATATTACAAAACAAAATTAACAATAATAGATTATATACAATTGGCTCTATTTTTTCCTCACCAGCCAGGAGGTAAATAGAATGGCGCGTTTTTTTTAACGTGGTGTCCCCGTACTTTAATCAAATTATGAAAAAAATATTGACATATTTTTAATTACTTTACACATAAAAATAATTAGAAAAACATACTATAATAAGAAAAAAATACTAATTTGATTCAAGCATAGGCCTAATCCACTCCTAAAATCAGTGATAAAATTAGAATAGAGTGAAGTTCACAATATTAACATGTATAAGACATAAACTCACCATTTCAGTACCAATTATTAGTTATAGTATTCAACTAGAATCTACTGATCGTTGGTTGCTGCTGTTTGCCTAACGGTGAATCAGAATAAATTGAAATATAAGCACAAAACCGATAAGATTATATTAAATAAATTATGTAATGAAATATTATTTTCATATAATGCAACAACCATATTTCAATTCAAATAATTATTAACTAAGCTCAGTAAATAAAACGTATAAAACTTGCAATCGCTACTGGGGGATATACTACAATGCACGCTTAATTACTTTTGAAAATTGTTTCTGTAATAAAACTCAATTACATTCATCGTACATGTTTTAATTTAAAACATGTCTATAATTAGTCTATAACTGAACGAAATAGCTGTCACAGAACTAGACGAAGTAGGTGTCACATATCAGCAACTGTATGAACTAGTTGTTACATTCAGGACCTAAATGAACAAGCTGTCACATATTAGCCGCTGAACGAACTAACTTTCACATATCAGTTTCGAACAAACTAGCTGTCACATTTCAGCATTATTGATCATATTTCACTAATAAATAACGTTATTTATTACAAAAACAATAAAAATAGAGAAAATATCAATGAAAAAGTGAGAGAAAAGAAAAGATTCGACAAATAATTTATAAATTGTTCATCAATACAATTTTACTCATAATAGGACTATTTAATGAAAGATACATCAACAACAACGATAAGATCAACACCGTTGTGCAGTATAAAACATTAAAAAATTTTAAAATTTTTTTACGGAAAACAGCCCAACACCAAAGATCAACCATCGACATCTACGCTATTAAGGGGGGAGGATACCTTTAAATTTTTCCCAGTAAAATCATCTGTAAAAAACAAATTTAAATTATTCATAAAATATTAAGGTAATATACTAAAAGTATATTAAATTTATGACAAAATAAGATAAAAATGAGAGTCCTTGATCTACATTGTCCCAATATATGAACATTTCAAAATTTAGGCTTTGGCGTAACCTGCAGGTTCACAGAGATGGATTTTAGTCCAGTTGGGCTTAAATTGTTTGAGAAAATAATTTTTTTTAGCTAAAAACTGCTTAAAATTCATGAAAAAATACAAAATTATGGCATTTAAGGAGTTTTTAGCTGAAAAAAATTATTTACTCAAATAATTTTGATATGTACAACTCGCCAGCCCTAAACTATATAAAATATCTACAATTTAAGCCCAACTGGACTAAAATCCATCAAGTCTGTGAACCTGCAGGTTACGCCAAAGCCTAAATGTTGAAATGTTCATGTATTGGGACAATGTAGATCAAGGACTCTCATTTTTATCTTATTTTGTCATAAATTTAATATACTTTTAGTATATTACCTTAATATTTTGTTAAAAATTTAAATTTGTTCGTTGCAGATGATTTTACTCGGAAAAATTTAAAGGTTTCTTCCCCCTTAAGCATTTTCCTATATGTCTTAGGCAACATTTACTCAGTTATAATTTGTGACACGGCAAAATTTATGTCCCCGCGCCGCGCAACTATACTCGCCCTGAGGGCTATTTATCACGATCCTACAAATTCTTTTCCGCACAACTCGTGTGTTTAACGCGACCTATTATTTTATGAGGACGCCCGGTCACGTTAATCTCCGGCTCACACGGCTGCTCTTTGGCACGACTACTATCTCTGGCGCGAATTCGTATTACGAAGGACGACCTGGGGGCGGCCGCAACCCTCGGCGGCAAAAACCTCCTGTGAAACTAACCAAAAAATTGCGAGACACTAATGAGACGCAACACTGGGATAATAGAACGGCACGCACGTATATTTGGGGCTTCCCAACACCACACAACAAGAAATAAAATCCCGAGAATTAGATTTGAATTCACACTTGTGCTTTATTTCCGCACACTTCCGCTTGTACAATTCCGCCGTGTCACACTTTTTACGCACGAATAATTTAAATCGCTCACGAATTCCGCATCACGGGGAGAGAGAGACGTCCCTACTCTTTCCTATGCCTGAAAAGTAAAAAAGGCACGTCGGGGGAGTGAACAGGCTCGCCGACACGGGTTTACACTTACCGCCAGGCTGCAGTCACACAGGCACACACTTGTGGTTCGCGGTCGCTTCACAATGTTGACGGACTTTGCGCTGAATCCCGAGCCTCTCCTTCGCACACGATTCGCTATTCGTACAGCATGTTTACTCGCACACAACAACAACTCGCAACTAGTTCGCTACTCTATACTGACTGTCACACACTACTCTCCATTTTATTAATGATTTCGCTCGCAACAGTTACTCTCAGCGAACAATGGCTGACTGATCGAGCACACGAAATGTGCTCGCTCACTTCCTTCTTCTCCAGTTACTACGGCTATCGCTATTTTTCTCGCTCTTGTAATTCCTAATGGCACATTACATTGTGTAATTAACGCAATGTAATAATTGTCGCTGTAGTCCTTCTTCTCACGCCCTTTCGGCCTATCACGCACGAGAAGAAGGCCGTTCGGCACGATAATTCGTCATTTACATGTCAGGAGGGCTAGGTCGGTAACTCTAGGTGCAACCGATCTGCCACCTGTTGCGCGCGCCATTTGAATATATAATTCGTATTTAGGTTCGCACAGTGGAGGCGCACCTTAATTGCTGTGCCTCCACTACTACGGCACGCTGATTCACAGCTTCCTCCTGGCTTTATCAGCACGCAGCTGCATTCTCTCTCTCACACATGCGAGCAGCGTGCAGGCTGTCTTCGCACAGCATCGATATCCCACTCCGGCACATTCGCCTTATCTTTCACTCTCATGCTACGGCACGCAGGCTGCTGCTATGCTTATCAGTCTCCCTACTCTGCTACGCTTTCTCTCTCTCCCTCCCGCTTGTGCGCTCGTTCTCTCTCTCTCTCCATGTCTCGTATACAGGCTCGCATATGACGCGCGCAGGCTACCGCGCTGTATGTCTCTCTTACTCTCCTTACTCCGGCACTCGCTCTCTCTCTCTCTCACTCCCATGCGTTCGTAGCGCGCAGGCTACGGCAGTACACGCGGTGGCTCTCTCACTCTGGCTCTCCCACTCCGGCACGCTTACCTTCTCTATCTCTCTCGTATTCGGGAGCCGTCGCTTGCTATATTCGCCGTGTACATGTGTAATGTTTGTGTGTGTGGTGTCAGTGTTTGTGTTTGTGTTGTGTTTGTGCATGTGGCCGCTGTTAACATTTCTCGTGGTCCGCGGGACGGCACAGCTCGGCTACAGCCTGCTTGGTCGGTGTGTGCGTGCCCGTGTTTGTGTGGCCTTGGCTCGTCGGCTGCTCCTCGTACCTCAAAAAATAAGAAAGTTCGTGTGTCAGCTTCAATGCATTACATACACACGGAGCTGAGGACGAGGAGGTGTCGACATCGTAGCGGCTCTACTTAATGCTTTTGCATTACAACCCCCCCCCCGCTAAACCGGAAACACTCCGTGTTACCGCCGGTTTACAACCTCAATCTAAGATGCCGACTACTATGTCACTCGCTCCTCCGACCTTGGCTCCGTCATCTTGTATTTAATGTAGCTTATTCATTTGTTTACAACACAATCTACACATGGCACAGTCAACTGCTGTCCTCCCCCTGACCTGCAACTACGGCATCTGAAAGAATTTTTTATTAGTGTTCTGCTCACTGCCTTGGTTTCCTCCGTTCTCCACCCTGGTGGAACTGAAACGTCTCGGGTAGCAGGCAATTGGGTAATGTGGGAAAGGTAGAGGTAGTTAACTTACTAGGTTAAGGCACGCGACGTATACTATCTCAGGTTCTCCACTTCTTCCTGCCCTCTGGCACAATGGGTGCGATGGCTGCTGCCCCGCACGCCATTTGGCACGGCGACCAGGGTCGCCAACCCTTCAATGGCGCCTAGTTGCGGGTCGGCCCTTGGTCAGAGTCTCCCGGTGGCGCGGGAGGTGCTGGCGGGCCTTGAAAGACGGCACGCTGGGTCTGGGCCCGTAAATCCGGCTCCAAATCCCGCGTGTCGGCCAGTAATTGTGCGCTGTAACGCAACACCTCCTCGCTGGTCGCTGTCCCTGTTACCGGTGGCTGAGGCGCGGCTCTCTGGGCCGTCTCCTCTCGGGGCGTGACCCACCTTGATCGTCTAGGCCCCGAGGTGGCCCTAGATGTTGAAGGTCGCGGCTCTTCCTCTCTTCGTCCCACGGCCGCTGGAGGCGCGGATGGGGTGGTCGCTTCAGCTTGTGGGGCTCTCCTGATCTCGTCCTCCTCCGGGCGGCGCCAGCGGGGGTGATACTGGTCCTTACACCTCGGACAGGCATTGATCAACACACCCCGCTGGCCGCAATTAATAGAGAATGTTGCTCCCGTCTTTCGGGCACAGCTCCGACGATCGTGTCCTGGCTCCCAACAATCGAAGCACGCCCTTTCCGGTGGATCGACTGTGGGGTCGTGAGGCACGGGGTTAAGGTTGCTATACAGCACGCCCGTGACCTTGATGGCCCCTCGGGCTCGGACTCTCCCCGATGGTGGCACGGGTTGTTCCTCCCAGGGTGGCGTTGGCACCTTACGACGTCGTGGTTCGGCGGACGCGGCGTGGTGTCCTCTCTAAATGGGTGCTCCTGGCGGGGTTGCCGAGCGACGATGTACGTGTGGCGATTCATAATCGCCTATCTCCAGATGTCTACGGGGATTGTATGCCTTCCGCTTGGAGCCCGTGTCATATCTTAACCGGATTTCCGCCCACATGGGCACCTCGCGCGGTTCTGGCGCTGGCGTCACTCGGGGTGGCCCTCGCGGCGCCGGCACGGGTGCTCTTGTCCCTGTCACTCGTCTAACGGTGGCTACCGGAGTCACAGCAGGTCTCGTCGTGGGGGATTCCAGCTTCACGTTTTCCTCCTTTGTCAAGTCGACCAGTAGGGGGTCGCACATTAGGTCTTCTAGGGACGGAGAGGGTGGTGGGGGCGGCTCTCGAACGCGTTCGAGACACGGCTGGAGGGCGGCGGGTGGCCGCCTGAATAGTAAATTAAACGGGGTAAGCCCTCCATCCTCCACAGCGAGGCCTGAGGCCCACTCGCTTTGGGACTCTGCGCGTTGTTGAGCCTCCTCCGCCCCCTTTCCGTCACTAGTCGTGGCCCTCTCTTCTCCCTGACCGTTAGGCTCGCCTTTGGTCACAGTGAGGCGAGCCACCTCGACTGGTGCGAGCTGGTGGGGTCGGCGCAACGTTTTCGGGATCGCTCCCGTCGACTTTGGCACAGCAGTGGGTGCCTCTTGACCCGGGGCTATTTCCTCCTCCTCTTCAGCCTGACGCACATCCTCCCCCATCCACCGGTGCAGCGTCTCTGCATAGCTGCGGCGTGCGGGTGGCATACCGGCACGCGCCAAATGGTCCTCAATACGTTAACGATCCTCCGCTGTTGGGTAGACGACGTTAGGTCCCACCGAGAACTCCCGCTCAGGTGTATGCCGCGACGTGCGGCGGACCTGGCGTCCTTCTGGGGCTCTGGGCATTTTTGGCACTTCCTAAATGGCCCGCAATTAGCAGATCAAAAAAAACACAAACAATGTAGCGGAGATGGTATCCGTGGCGTTCACTGGCCCCAACACTCAAGTTCCATCACCGCACATGTAGCACACGGAAGGACATCGCTAGATCCTGAAATTGGCTCGGCACGTCGCAAGGGTAGCCTTCTTAGGGTAAGGTGACTCAACAGATACAACACAGAATTCATGCATTCTAGGGCTCTGAATATTACCTATTTAGGGCACATTGCGAGCGGTGGTACAGGGTTTGGGTGTGGCTTTAACTGGAGGGGTTTACGTTCGAGCGGCGCGGGGGTAAATACCGTTTAAGCTCGCACACGTGGACCTTCGCATTCCGCCTACTTCCGTCCATCCGTAACACATATACGCTCGGAGACAATTTTTCCACAATTTCATATGGCCCTTCGTATTTTGGCGCGAGTTTCGCGGAAAAACCCTGCAACGCGTTCGACAAAGCATGCACTCGGCGCATAACTTCGTCTCCTACTCGGAATTCTACGACTCTCCTACCCTTATCATACGATCGGCGCTGTCTCTCATTACTTACATCGATGTTCTGCGCGACTAGATCCTTCAGGACGTCTAGTCTTTTCACTCTATCTTTCCACACTTCCGGATCGAGTCGCACAAGGGGTTGGCTCGGCTTCATTTCTCTTCTTAGGCTCTTCACCGGTCTTGGATGACGTCCATAATTGAGAAATGCTGGTGATGTTTAAAGGCTCTCCTGCAACGCAGTGTTGATGGCATGTCTGAACTCGTGCAGGCGTGCATCCCACCCTCGATGATTACCTTCCACGAACGTCGATATCATCGTTTTAAGCGTCCGGTTACTTCTCTCTACCGGGTTGGCTTGCGGGTGATATGGCGGCGTTGTCACATGGCGAATTCCATACTCTTCTAACGTCTTCTTCAGCAGCTGGTTGTCAAATTCGGTCCCGTTGTCGGACAGGAAATACAACGGTGTCTCCCAACGGAATAATATCAATTCTTCTAAGGCACGCGCAACGGCTTTTCCGTCCGCTTTCCTCAATGGCTTTAGTTCTAACCAGCGAGTGAATCATGTCTGCGGCCACAACACTCCACGGACGTTCGACTATCCTCTTTCCCATCAGCCCTTGGGGGACCTGCTGGGAAATCTTAAATCGCTGGCACTCGTCACACGTCTGCACAAAATAGTACACGTCTCTATACAATCCAGGCCAAAAGTACTCTCGCGCAACTCAGTCATAGGTTTTTGTTATACCTAAATAACCCGCGGAGGTCAGGCAATGGCTATCCACGAGTACTCTTTCTCTTCGCTCCAAAGGCACGACTAGTCTCCATCCTTCGCCTCCATCGGTTATTGGATCGATGAGCGGATCTCTTTTGAACTTATACAGCAGTCCGTCTTCGATTTTCCAATCTGGATACTTTTGGGGGGCCTGTGTCACGTCACTCAACTTCGTGAGGTACCACTGGTCGCTTACGTCATCGCACAACGCTACCTCTGCATCCTCGTCCTCGAACATCCGCGAGAGGGCGTCAGGCACTTTGTGCATCGAGCCTTTCCGATGCACAATGTCAAATGTCCACTGCTGTAACTCCAAGGCCCATCTCGCTAGTCTCCCCGTGGGCTCTTTCAAGGTACGTAACCACTTTAAGGCACTGTGGTCCGTTATCGCCGTAAATTCATAACCTTCGAGATACGGTCTCAACTTCTTTATGGCCCAAATCAGCGCTAGGCACTCTCTTTCTGTCGTGGTGTAATTTCTCTCCGCTGGCTTGAGGACACGGCTGATGTACACTATTGGGTGCTCTCCATCATCATGCTCTTGTGCTAACACGGCTCCGATTGCTGTGCCACTGGCGTCGCATTGTACCAGGAATGGCTTGCTAAAGTCAGGTCTCGCGAGCACAGGCGCAGTGGTTAGTACCTTCTTCAGCTCCTCAAATGCTTCTTGTTGTTCATCACTCCATGTCCATCTTTGATTTTTCCGTTGCAGTTTGACCAATGGCACTTTCAGGTCGGCACAATTCGGAATAAATCTCTCATACCACCCGACGATTCCGAGAAATCCTCGCAATTGGCGCAAGTTCGTAGGTTTTGGGTAATTTAGAAGTGCTTTGACACGCTCTGGGTCGGGGCGAAGCCCCTCGTAGTCTAACACAAAACCTAGATAGGTGACTTTCGCACAGCAAAATTCATACTTCTTCCTGTTGATTTTCAGCCTGGCGTCAACTAACTTCTTCAACACAATTTCTATCCATTTTAGGTGCTCCTCTAGTGTCTCAGTGGCTACAATTATGTCGTCTAGATATCCGAACTCAGGTCCTAACAGCGCGTCTATTACGCGTTGAAACGTCATAGGCGCATTGGTGAGCCCAAAAGGCATCCTCGTGAATTGCCACAGACCCGATCCTGGCACCGCAAAGGCAGTGTATTTCTTGCTCTCCGGCGCCATCGGTATCTGATGATAAGCAGCTTTTAGATCGATCTTAGACAAATATCTGGCTCCTCGCAATTTGTCCAAGATCGAGTCCATGTTTGGCAACGGATATGCATCCTTCTTCGTCACTTTGTTTAACGGCCTATAGTCTATGCAAGGGCGATATGTTCCGTCTCTCTTGCTTAGCAAGACCGGCGCACTACAGTCTCACCTCTTCTTGTACAGTGCTCAGCATCCTCGGTGACATACAGCGCGGTTTCTCCCTGATGGGAGTTGGATCTGTCACATGAATGTGATGTTCTGTCAGGTCCGTTAGGCCTGGCTCATATAGTGCTGACTCTAGGATCGTCTCTACTAAACTTTCCACTTTTTCTCTCTCTCCGTCACGCATCTCTGAGATTCCGGCACACTCCGCGTACACGGCACGGTCACCTTCTGTCCGGTAAGGCCCCAGCGAGGCCCAACATCCTTCATTGGCTCGCCACAAGCCTTGCGCAGGCAACACTTCGAGATTGAACTTCTCGAAGAAATCCATACCGAGTATCATATCATGATCTATGTCTCGGATGGCTTTCAATAAAAGTGTCTCGACTCTTCCGTCTATTTCCAGGCTCACTCGCAGCTCTCCTAAAATTCTGTTCACTCCGCCTGTCACGCTCTTAACAGCGGTTGTTGATGGCAGCAACCGGCTGGCGTAACGATCAATTACTCGTGGACCTACCAGAGATACCATGGCTCCACAGTCGAGTAAGGCTCGATAAGGCTCTCCTCCGAGGATAATCTCAATGAATGGGCGATTATCGGCACTCATTTCGGCTACCTGTTCATCCGCTGGCGTCTCTTGGTCCCTCTTACTCTCTTCACTACTTGATACACGCTCTTCGTCGCGCGTAATGTCCTCTGCTCTCTCCTGCTCTACCGATTGGTGTACTCCACCCTCTCTCGGTATTTTGACGAGACTCTCGCCTTGGCGGCTTGGCACGGCATCTGTGGCTCGACAGGTTTTACTCTCGCCTGCGATCGCTTGCTCATGCACCGGCACATCCTGCTCCCTGTGGCAGTTGTCACTTCTGGTGACATGCTGCATTGCATGCCACGTCCTCATCACTTCCCAGCTCTGCCGATTGGTGTACTCCACCCTCTCTAGGCTCCTCAACGATACTCTCGTCGTAGCGGCTTGGCACGGCATCTGTGGCTCGACAGGCTTTACTCTCACCTGGGTACTGGCTCGGCTGCTAGCACGCTCTGCTTCTCGTGGAATTTGTCACGTCTGGTGACATATGCTCCATTGCACACCACGTTTTTCTTACTCTCCAGCTCTGCCGATTGGTGGACTCCACCCTCTCTCGGCTCATTAGCGAGACTCTCGCTGAAGCGGCTCGGCACGGCATCAGCGGATTGACAGGATTTACTCTCACCTGTGGCCGCTGGCTCGTGTTGTGGCTCGCTCTGCTCTCTCCAACTCTCTTTATTCTTCCACTCTTCTCTCTTCAATTCTTCTTTTCTTCTCTTCTTTCTTCTTTTCTTCACCCTCTATTGTCCCTGTGATTGGAATTGGGAGGGTAGTGGACTGTTCTGACCTCCCAACTGCCCGTTTCCCCATTGGCTCCGTAGGGGGGCACAATTAGGGTACGTTGCGAATACGTCACCTTGGCGACCGCACACTTGGCAGCTCACTAGAAGCGGGGCACGAGGTGGTCGTAACGGGCACTCTGAAGCCATGTGGCCCAACTGGCGGCACGAATAACATTCGCGTCGAGGGCAACCATTGGCTCTGTGTCCCGTCTCTTCACACACGTAGCAGGCTCCGATGAATCTCGCCGGCTCCGGACCAGCTTGACCGTTTACTGGATGCTGTGCTGGTCCACTTCGCGACTCGTATCGCACACTCCTCCTTGACGGGTTATAGACTCTCCTATCATTATAACTATTCGGTTCGGAAGGGCTCTGTCCCACTCTCTGTCTCACACCTGGTTGCGGCTGTGATGTCACTGGCGGCGCGTCGCTTTGGTCAATGCATCTGCCAGCATTTGTGTAGATGGTAAGAACTCTACGGCAATCTCTTTCCTTTCAATGCAATCTTTTACGAAGTGTTGGAATACGTTGATGTGTCTCGTCCGTGCACTGAACTTAGCATTTCGACTGAGGTCAATCGCACCTTTATTATCACAGTAGATCACTAGCTGCGTTCATTTCTGAACAATTAGAAGTTCTTGGGTCAGTCGGTTCAAACATAATGCTTCTCGTGTGACTGCGGTCAGAGATAAATACTCTGCCTCGGTGCTGGAGAGCGCGACCATGGCTTGTTTACGACTGTTCCACGCGATGGCGCCTCCTGGCATGGAAAATATATAGCCAGCCGTTGAACGAGGGTCTTCAATATCTAGTGCCCAGCTGACGTCGCAGTAGGCAATGATATTATTATCTCCGTTCCTTGAATACCTTAAACAGAAGTTATTTTTTAAAATGCATTAATACTTACTCTCCATTGCATGTTTCCATTGACAAGCTTCTGGGCCGGTGACAGCTTCATGAAAGTTGTTTGGTTCATTTGGACAGCTCATTACAGAGTAGGTGACGTTATTTTCAAAACGTTTGGATTCGATCCTTTTCCTCTGGGATCTACGTGTAGGATTTACAGTTGTTTCCTCCTCAGAGCTTAGATCCTCTTGAAAATCCATTTTAGTTGATGTAGATCTTGTTTTAGCGATGATAGACTTTTGCTTGACTTTATCTTCCTTCTTCTTACTTGATGGTAAATCTTCAGGCTTATCTTTGTTGCTTGGTTCGTTGATGGCATCGGTGTGCCACAGGTAAGTTCTTGTTTAGGTTATTTGAACTTCATTATTTACAGGTTCAATAATATGAGGATTCATCTGTAAGTCATCTGTAGGTGAAGTAGCTTCAAAAGGTAAATAAGCGTATCTGTGTTGAATCACTGTGTTGTCACCTTCAAAGAATTCAACATTGTCACCACAAATTACCTTCTGCTCTGTCTCATTCCATAGGTGATATCCCTTCTGTGTATCACAATATCCAAGCATTATAACCTCCTTGGATGTTGGTTGGAGTTTAGATCTGAGATTAGTAGGTACAAACACTCTCGCTTTGCATCAAAAAGTCCTCAGATGACTAAGGTCCGACTTATAATCTGTCCAGGTTTCCTCAGAAGTAATGCCTCCAAGGCATCTCTTTGGACTTCTGTTAGCGAGGTAACAAGCGGTTGACATAGCTTCAGCCCAAAACTTAAGTGGCATATTAGCTCCTGCCAACATACATCTTGTCTCCTCTAGTAAGGTTCTGTTAAATCTCCCCACTCTTCCATTTTGCTGAAGTTGATAAGCAATTGAGGTCTCATATTTCACACTAAGTTCTTCTAAAACCTTGCTGAGCGTTGAATTGACATACTCCCTGCCGTTATCTGTTCTGAGCGTTTTAAATTTAAGTCCTGATTGTCTTTCTGCATATAAAATCAATTTCTTGACAACATCTGGTACTTGATTCTTGCGCTTCATGAAGTGTAAGAAGATTTTCCTAGTGTGGTCATCTAAAAATGAGAAAAAATATTTGGCTTGTCTAATCGACGGGTCACCAACTTGACATACATCACTGTGTACAAGTTGGAGTTTGGACGTAGCCTGTTTATCATTTTTAACAAAGGGTTTGCTTATTAACTTGCCTGCAACACGTATCTGACACTTCTTCAGGTGCTGATCGCTTAACTGAATTCCTGTAGTTGAGTGGGTGAGTTGCTTAAGGTAGGCATCATTCAGATGAGCGAATCGCTTATGCCAAAGATTAATACTGTGAGATACTGTGACTTTAAACGTAACATCAGTTTGCCTTGGTTCACTGTCTTTAACTGCACACACTTTAAGGTTAATTTTATACACATTATATTCACTGAGTAATCCCTCCAATATAACTGTTCTATTATGTTTTCTCATTGTACATAAATTGTTTTTAAAAGACACAATAAGACCACTTCACTGTGGCACTGACAGACAGCAAATTGCAGGTTATATCTGCTACATGAAGCACATTTTTAGGCACGGCCGCTACTCGAGAGAGCCTTATAATTTCGCCATAGCGAAAATTGTCTTACTTCAAAAACTAAAAATTTAATGTATAAAAAGTGTTTTCCACCCAAAATGAGTGCGTTTTAAGCATTTTCTGTGATGTATGTATGTCTGTA
>JAWWEQ010049073.1:0-14305 GCA_035583055.1 Torymus tubicola
ATTTTTCTCTATTACCTAATAATATTTAAAAGTAAAAATTATAAAAATAATATAAATGGTATGAAAACTCGAAGAAAATTTTCATGGTCATATTCGATGAGTTTTTCCAGTTGCTTAGGCGTACATGTACACGGCCGAGGTGGCCGTGAAGTGATACTAAAATTTCGACTATATATATTTTTTCCTAAACAAATAAAAGACGCGAGATTCGAAAGTTAGAAAAACCGACGATTAAGGTACAACGTGGGACGGTCGATATTAGGATCGACGCGACCGTCGGACGTTACACCGAAAACGATAGCGCCTGCCTCCTAATCATTAATCGCCCGGTTCATCTCTTTTTATGGAATATGCTTCGACGCATAGGCTGTTATATTCTTAGTTGGATTTTGAATATAGGATGAAATTGTAAATAATAACTTGTGTTTAATTAAAGAAAAATGTATTGTATAAAATTACAGTGTATTGACTTATAAATTTGACAATCCGGACTGGCAAAAGTCACAATATGACCAGTTCCAAGACTGAAATAAACTTTTATAAAATAGTTAACTCGGACTGGCAAAAGACTCGATGCGACCAGTTGCGAGACTAAAAGATCTCTTTTGAGAATTACACTACACCTATAAAATTGTCAACTCGGACTGGCAAAAGATTCGATGTGGCCAGTGCCAAGGCTAAAAGAACTCTGCCTCTCCGACCGCTCTTTATTTAGCTCCATACCTCGGGACGCTGCCCTCTGTACTTCACCAGGTAAACGGGGAAAACTCTGAGAAAAGAAAGGTACCGGAAAGGGTCGTGGAAAGTGTTTTGGATAGTTGTAAAAAATAGAGGACGCTGCGGCCTGCGACTGCGCGTCTGCGCGCCATGTGGACGCCAAACCGTCTGTGCACATTATTTTTACTGCACTTAAATACGACAAAAAATGCGGGAAGTACCGCATTCGGATAGAGGTAGGAAATGTTTTTGAGGGAAAGAGCACGTCGGACTGTTAATGTTCAAACCCTTCTTAATGGCCTTTCATATTTCGGGATTAAAATACGACATAGGCAATTGGTGGCTCTATTTAACATAGTATGCCTAGGTAGATGTTTACGTCCTATGTCATTACAAGAGTTAAGCAAAAAAGGAGCTTTCAAGGAATGCATTTGTTAGTAAAAAGTGCATAATTCATGCATTTTTAAATTTTTTTCTTTAAAATACTAAAAAGAACGTAAAAAATAGTTCAAAGCCACGAAAAAATATGTTACATGAATAAAAACTTGAAAAAACTGGTGATACTATAGCGGTTTGAAAATGACATTGAAATAATTTTTTTCTAAATAAGGATTTTCACGAATGTTCGTTCTTCTAACATCGCTGAACGCGTACACTTTTCATGCAATAAAAATAAAAAATACAATTTAAATAGTTTTTAGAAAAGAACAGATAATTTGACTCGGCCATAAGCAATCAAATTATTCAAAATTCTTTGTTAATATATTTATTTATCCGTCTATTTGAGTGAGTGATTCAAAAGATTCAAATATTAACCAGAAATATCAGAAGACTTGAACCATATTTAAATCAGACTCTTCATAAAATGATTATTAGAAAGCAAATAAATCGAGACAAAAATGAAAAGAGATTTATGGGTTTAGGAAGAGAAAATAATAAGAATAATGCCAATGTGAATACTGCCGCATAAATTATAATTTCCGTTCTCATAAGCATACATGGCTATTTTAAAATAGCAGTTTACTATTTTATCAGAAATAGGGAAGAATACGTTTCAACTTGAAATTTTATCTGAATCTGATTCCTCTGATATTATTATATTATAAACGTTTGTATTATTGGTTACAATACATTTAGTTCTCATTAACAATAGAGAACAGATGTTAATCGTTTAAGAGTTTACAGATGTCTGATCGGTCGTCAAGAAGACTCGTACAAAGTATAAAATCATGTAACTAGAATATAGAGGGCAGTATCTGTATAAACATATAGGTAGTTCTCGAGGGAATCGAGAAGTGAAAAAATAGATTTTCTTGAAACTTTGTAAAAGTGTTTAATTTAATGTACCGAGAATGAGAACAAGATAAATGCTATATTTAAAGATAAAATATTTATTAATTTTTTGCATTTTCATTAATGCTGAATTTAAAGATAAAATAATTATTAATTTTTTACATTTTCATTAATTTTTATTTCAAACAGGAAGCAAAATTTCGTCATATGTTGCATAGACTATTTTTCTTGTAATTTTTCGTAAAATTTAATTATATTTTTTTCAGACCTGTATATGACATTTTTTTAAAAATCAAAAACTAAATGAATTTTTTTAGGTTATAAAATGATCGCGTCCAATAGGAATAATATATAATATATAATCCCAGAATTCTGGGATTATACAGATACTTCGTACAATAAAAAGGTATCTCCATGAATTTTTCGGTAGAGATACCCCTGATAGGTTTTTTCTTTCTAAATTTTAATGTTTCATATGGAGGTATGTAAGTGACAGTGTACACATACAGCTTTAAAAATATTTTTATTGAAAAACCTCTTTAGTCAAGCATGCTAAACTCTGACGAAAGAAACTCTATATCCTCAAAGTTCCAGAAACGCATAATGTATATATTATAACGGGCTACTAGCCCGGGGGACCTGAATAGCAGGGCTGAAAAGGATTTAACAAATACAAGTGCTGCTAATTTCTAAATATGGTATAAGCACATATATGAGGCGTTTCACGCAATCTGCCCCAGCGCGCAGCGCGCGAGCCCCAAATCGTGCTATTTTTAACTGATGTTTAAGGCGGTCTTATACCTAATGGCCCATGGGGCCATGAACACCTGAAAAAATGATTAAAATGAGTATTATTGAATAATGATACATAAATACTAAAAATATAACTTATTTTCTTCAATATAATTCAAGATACAGACCATCCAACCATTCTACCCTGAAATATGATGATTTAAAAATTTTATGAACTTTAACATTTAAGCTATTTCTGAACTGCTACATTTCTCTACTTCCTGAAACATAAAAAATATATATTATTAAACAATATTGTGAATTAAAGTATAATAATATTACAAGAAAAGATATGACTTACCATTGTTTTGTATTAGTATGTACGGATCCTCAAGCTGTCAAACAATAATTATCACATAAAATATTGAAAAATAACAAGAAACATATATTCATATACAAAGGAAATAGTAATTAAAAAATAAATTTTAATGTTATAAACGAAAATCAAGAAAGAAATAGGAATTAAAAACAGCATGGGATATATGAAACAATGTTTTGGATAATACAAGAAAAATTTAATCATGCTGTTTATTTATGAAAGAACGCATAACTGGGAAGAAAATAATAAATACACAAACTTACTACTCAAGAGCTATCGCAGCTTGACAGAGAGCTACAGCTACAGTTCTTTACCATTTCAATGTTTAGTTAATTTCTACTTATCTAATATATCCAGGTAATTGAAGTTTTTGACTCAGACAACGTACAACTTTACTTGAGTGAATGTCTTTTTTGTGAATAAACAACAAAGCTAACCTTTAACACACTCGCAATGAAAGCACACGTGAACGCACTGAGCAGCCGACACTGACAGCTGACTTCTCAGTTCTCAGACAGCGATCATGGCACATGGCAATGTTTCGTGGCGCCTTGAAGGCTGAAGCGGCGTCTTTCACACTTTCTTACCAGATGAGAGCGCAATTTAAGTTCGAGGATTGCATTTAAAATTTTTAAATGTATTTAGATTATGTATGCGTGCATAAAATATATAAACATTAAATTAGTTAACGTATTTTCTCAATTTAATGTGTAGCCGAAACGCTTTTTTTCGTAATATTTTTTCGTTAAAATCTCAATTAAAAAACTTTTCGAATTTTAAAGGTGTCCTCCCCCCTTAAAAACTCTTTCGCGTTCTATTTCTCGAAGAAAACATCTTGAGAAAATTTTGAAAGAAATCATTTCTTATTAAAAAATGCTCAGCTTTCGATTTAAATGGTAAAAAAAAATATTAAAAATACACTTTCTCGGATATAACACGTTTTGTTGTTTTTGAAGGTGAAAATGGAAAATTTTCGAAAAACAGATTACATCATTGGAAAGCTGAGGAAAAAATACGTCGAAAACGCGCTCCTCATTTCGCGAAGATCCCTTTTGTCTGGCTGCAATGCCCGTAAGTACGGATGATACAATATTCAACTACAAATACTACTATGTCTGACGGATACGTTCCCTATTCTGACGCTCTTACTGTCGCAATGTTCGCTCGCATTTGCACTGCATTTAAACTAGTAATGTCAGTTCTTTCTGTTGAACATGGTTTAACTATAGCACCGCAGCGAGCTGCTTACGTGTCAGAGTGTCGACTAAGGCGCATTCTTAACTCTCGCTATTCTCAACAACGACTAAAAAGAGTTTACAAGACTACGATTTTACGTAGTAATGATTAATAATTATCTCGCAGACATCTGGCAACATTATGTTCTACAGCGTTCACTGCACGTTTACTGCAATAACAAGTAAAAATAATAATAATGATGCTACTTTCAGTATCTTATTATAGCAATTATTTATGATACTCCATTTGCTTAGAGTATCTTACAACAAAAGAAAATTGAATTGTATCGCTACTACTAATGCTATCCTAATTATTATGATGTCACATACTACATTTTACAAAGCAACTACTAATGATGTTTCGTTTGCATAAAGCATCTTACAAACAAAAGGAAATATAATCCTAATGCTACTACTGATACGGACTATAATGCTACTCTTATTTTTTAGAGTATCTCCTAAGTGCCAACAACGACAAAAAAAATGTATCTCTTAACGAGAACATCCATGCTTTGGTATTCGATTGCTCTGGTAAGCGATCGTGACCATTTCGAGCCGTAATAGAGGAGAGAGCCTATCTACTCAACATGCTGAAGTTACGATTAATGCACGTTTTTTGCGTTCAAGCGTAGCCATGTGGCATAGCTCGATCTATCTTTTATTTATATTTAAGGTTGCTTTATTCTTACTTTCCCATTGATACCCCAGTCCACAATCCCACCAGTGACAATGATCACTTTTCATTTGCACCAATAGCCACGAGTAGTGCGAGAGTTTATGTAGGATTTAATTATACTACAAAAAAAAAGTTTCATCGATCTTCACGTAAACCTCTACGCTTACACTAATCACAGAGGGTCCTACTCATCGTAACATCTACCTAATAATTTTCTTTGGTAACAACGATATTTACGACTTTCGCGAACTACTACAAATAATATCTTGGACCGATTCCGTGACACCGATAATTGTGTTCAGAATGTTTTAACAGAGAATGTTGTGCATCATGTTTGAGATATCACGGATGAACACCTTAGTACACTCAAACTCTTAGCATTGACGACTATTGTGCTAAAAGCTTCAACAAGGGATTTGTGACTTGATGCCTTCACTATTTCAAGATGTCTCTCTACTCTTCAATTCGCTGACAAAAATGCCAAGAGAAAGGAAAAAGCATATTTGGACGCTAGACGACAACCTCTTTGGTCCATCAGAAAGAATCTAGAGCTTTAATAGAGAGTGTTCTTTGCTACGATTTCCAAAAAAGTCCAAGTTGTACAACAAAATTAACGAGTTTCGATAAATGTTTCAATAACTGTAGGTAAGAGTTTCGATAAGAGGCATTTTTAGGCTTAGGTCAACTACTGAGATTCTTACCTATTTTTCGTGGGCCCATTCGATAACCTAACATTCTGGTCTACTTCCTTAAATCGCTGCTCGCGCATATACCAAGTCTTATCAGACTTTCCTCTCCTTCTGGACCACTCATCTCCCAAGAGAGCATGAGGTCAGATCGGGCTCGATATGCTGGTTAAGGGTAGTCTAGAATAGCCTCTGATTTTCAACAACAACAATTTTACCCTCAGATTTCTATCGGTGGTTGCGACGACGGAGACTTAAAGAAACATGTGTAACCTCATCCTATCAACCTTATCCTTAACATCAACAAGCTCTTGTGCTAAAGACATCGTAAGGTACAGTGCGGAGGTATACTAGAAATGTTACAACAATAAATTATTGAACATCCTTGAGCCCCGACAATTGGGCTGCTTGGAGTTCCTCACACCGAACAAGGCACGATGTCACAACTATTTGCATACTATTTACATACTATTCATCAACTATGCTTGCAGCCTTTATATGAGACTAGTAATATGGTTTTTCTACTTGTTCAAAAAGTTTTTCTTTTGACAAGCGCCATGCGAGACAACGCGACGAAAAAAAAAGTTCTACGATGGAGCCTGACTTCAATAAATTTTGTAACTAGATCCTGAAGTACTAACACATACTAACTCAACAACGAACAAAAATAATTTTGAGCGGCTCGATACCGAGTTAGCTTAGGGCCAAAATGGCCTGCATAGGGATTATGACATTCGAATAACATTCGTTCTCCATCTGCCTCCCTAACAATTAATTTCCACCTATCCAAATCTAAGAATTCTTGGCTGAGCACTGCTTTTTAATTGCCGATTGCTCGCATCTGTCTGAAGGATGAACGGTAAACTTCGATCGTAAAGGTGTAATGTGTCAAATGCCTTCTGCTACTCCCTCTCCCAAAACCAACATACATTCTTTTTAAGAATTTCGATCAATGGGGCCTCTATTTCTGCCAAATTTTGAATAAACCTAGCATACCATGTCACCATTCCTAAAAAAACTCCGTAATTGCCGCACATTTTTAGGAGCGGGAAAATTCAGAATTGGCGCGATTTTGTCTGAGTCCGTCTTTAAACCATCCTTATTTACAACGAAGCCTAATATCGAATTTCCGAACAACAAAATCTGCATTTGTCACTATTGACCTGCAGACCTACTTCTTTTAGTTTCGAGAGGACTTTCACTAGCAAATCTAAGTGTTTTTCGTATGTGTCAGTAGTGATAATAATATCATCCATATAGAAGAAGGCTGCCTCCAGATGCACCTTGTCCGCTACTATTTCAGACAACTGGTTGTCTTTCCATGTTTGAAGCCATTTCGACGATGTACTAACTAAATTGTTTACTAACTTACGAAACTAACTACGACTTACTAACAACTTACAAGCTAAAACGAGAGAGATGAGTCTTTCGACACGCTTAGTCGGACGTATGTTACTTAGGGAGCCAACTTACGAAATTCTCCCGGGAGACGCCATAAAGAGGAAAATAGAAAAAAATAATAAAATAACCAAAATAAAATTGACTAAAAGTTGCAGCAGACAACAAGAATGTTGCAAAAAAATAGAAAAAAAACTAACTTAAATTACTACAACCAACGAAAAGTTTCAAAAAAGAAAGAAAAACTATAAAAAAAAGATATGCGATTTCGAAAGTACCTAACTTTCCTTACAAAGTCACGAAAGAGGAAAAAAATATGTAAGACGAGCAAGATTCACCTAGTTCAGTATCAAAGTCTCAACAACAAATGTCTTTGTTACTCCGGGCGTTCGCTTCGTCTCCAACGACAAAAATGCTACTACAACGACTGCACAGCACGTTATGGAAAAAGAAAATTATCGTCACTAATTTTCTTGTTCTACCGACAATTAAACAACAACAACAAAAAACCAAGTAGTTTTGTGCCAAATTTTTCAATTTCAACAAACAATGCACCCAAAGCAGAGATTTGTACGAGAAAAGCTAACAAAGAAAACAAACAAAAACGAAAGCAAACAACGGCAAGGAAAGAGATGTCACAAAAAAAATCAACTGAATTGCAATCGGAAGCGTGAGTATGAAAACTGAAATAGCGTGGAATTTAGTGCAGGCCGATCGTGGTGTGCAACAAGATAAAATAAAACGGAATTAGCAAAAAAAATCGGTTTGTTACGAGTATTTCCCTCTGTGACAAGCGTTCACCAAACACAACAACAACAGAAAATGTTTGCAGGGCTTATTAGCTTTGGAATTAAAATTGAATTCGAAAGAATTTAAAAAAAAAAAAAAAAAATAATAAATTTTTTACTACTTTGAATATTGTGTACGACTAAAGGAGTTTATGTTATTGTTTGAATTATTATCTTTTACAAAAGGTCATCAATTTTCGTTTTCTGGTAGTAATATTGAAAACATTATTTTTCACTACGACGCGATTTACCTGAGTTATTCGAAGATAATACTTATTTAAGTCTTACTGAAGTAAAACTACAATGATTCAAACATTATTTTAATATGATGAATTTGAACATACAAAGAAATGTAACATTTACTATACGATAATAAATTAAATATTAATTTTAAAATTATTAACTGTTATTAAAAAAAACAATGCCGAGAATGTAATTTGCAAAAATATATATTATTTAGTGTCAACTATTACAGAAAACGAAAGCAATAATAATTCGGAGTTGCCAGCAAAACTACTATTTTGCCTTGTAATGCTTACAGGTAAGCGTTACAATATATAAACTCGGTGAATATAAATTCCCTCTGGGTTTGAGTGTGGATATTGGGCTTCTAATAGGAACCTGTGTAGATCCACTGCTTCCTTAGCGGCTTCGGTTAATGCCATGTACTTTGCCTCTATACTTGACAAAGCTACGGTTGTTTGCTTCCGAGATTCCTTTCATGATAGCTGCGCCAGCTAACTTAAATATAAATCCTGTGTTGGATTTTCTATCATCAGGATATCCAGCCCAATCAGTGTCAACGAATCCTATAAGTTCACGGTCAGTCTTATGATACAACAAACCTAGATTCATGGTACTTTTCAAATAACGAAGCAATCTTTTAGTGGCTGTCCAATGCGTTTTTCCAGAATTTTTGTTGAACGGGCTTAATGAACTGACTGCATTTGCGATGTCAAGTCAAGTAGACGTGGCTAAGTACATCAAGCTACCAATAAGTTGTTGATATGGAACGTTTTGTATCTCATCTTTTTCAGCATCGTTTTGATATAATATATTTTGATTAATATATTTCTTCTGAGAAATGGTTATAGATTTCTGATTTATGTCTTGGTGAAGCTCTATTTCCAGACAGTCAGTAATTTTTCCAAGATTTTTTATTTGGAAATTCGTGGCAAGATGGTTCTTTAAACTTTCAAACGCTCTTTGATCATTAGTGGCAATTATCAGATCATCTACATAAATTGCAATAATCAAGCGCGTTATTATTCGTTGAATAAACGCACTTATCACTTTTCATCGGCTTTGAATCAAACTTGAGCAGTTGTTGATGGAGTTCTTTAAACCACTGGCGTCCAGATTGTTTTCATACATATATCGATTTTTTAAGAAGATAAACATGATTAGGTTTACTTGGTTTGACGAAACCTTCAGCTTGCTTCATATATAATTCTTTATCTAAATTTCCCTTAATATAAGCCATTACAACGTCTAAATGGTACAGGGTGAGGTTAAATTCTACTGCTCTGACGAGTTATGGGAGAAAAAGTTTTCTGAAAATCTATCCCCGGCTGTTGGTTGAATCCTTTCGCTTCTACATTCTCATTTACAGCCGACGACTTTCTTATCTTTTGGTTTCTCCGTTAAAGTCCAAACATCTTGTTTTCTTCCATGACTTGTTTCCACTATGTTGCACGTGGACTATACAAAGCTTGTGTCCCGGTTGGGTTATAGGTCTCATCGATGAATGCAATTTGAGTACTGTTTTCTTCAGCAAGTGCAGTTTTTTCTTGAGCTATAGGAATAATGTGAAAAACTTTGCGTGGCCTCCGACCTTTTCCTGTCTTTTCGAGCTTTGAGCGGCCAGGTCCCTTCTTTACCTGTTTTTCGTTGCGATCCTCTATGATTTCTTTTGACGCGTCATTAGTTTATAAATTTGATGTTGCCACGGCTTTTTTTTAGACGTGACCGTAGGTAAAGGCTTGTTTGGCGTAATTTTTGCGATAGTCTCGTCATCTTGAACATCATCGAACTCTAGCTGTTTCTCTTCCGCAACCTGTAAATCCGGTATTTCATTAATACTGGAATCATTTTTTACGTAAAAATTAAATGAATCCGACTCAGATGAACCCATTCGTCAGGTTTTAATTTCACTTTATCGAGACTCTAGAGAAATTGTACATTTCGAGTTTTGTTCATCTTATGTTTTTCTCGACTCGCAAGGGGAGCACCAGGAATGCGGGTCCTGGAATTGGCTGAAATTTTAGAAGGCACTTTTTCACGACAAATAATGAGACACGTGTCTCAGGATTTTTCTGAATGGGCCTTTTGTTCTGATAAGAAGATGCTGGGGGGAATGGTCTTGCTGTCTGCTTGCCAGATAAGCAGATTTTACATGTAGGTAGTTTGTCTGAATGTTTCAAGTTTATAGCAGTAACCATATCTTTCAATGCAAGTGCACGTAGATCAGCTTCATTTTGGAGTCTATATCTCTTGTGCCACAAGTCTATATTACTTGCTTTGTTTATCACCGGATTTTCAGTTTGTTCTTCAGAGTGAGATCATAGGCGCAACCTACGTGTGGTTTTCCTATCGGTTCTATATAATACAAGTCACCTTTTCTTGTTGCTGTCAAAGTTATTTTTCCTTCTGCATTCATGATGGCAGTGTCATATTCCATGAATACAGCGGTTCGGCTACCTTTTATAGCTTTCACGGGAGAAAAAAGATTGGTCTGCAATTTAGGTACCAGCAGTACATCGTCTAAACGTATTCTTTTGGGGTCTTTTTCTACACATACGTTCAAATATACGGCGCCTTTGCCCTCTATGGGTGTGGAATTGTTCATAGCTAGTCCTATTTCTCGTTGCAGTGTTCACGTTTGTCGTGAGAATGATTCATTTTCATGGCATATGTATGAAGTGGCGGCACTGTCTACAGACCACTTATTCAAAGGAGCGATGGATGCGCATGAAGTAATGCACTCGCTCTCTATAACGGTATATGCCTCTTCTTTGTTTTTTGGTTTCTTATCGCTTTCCTTCTTCCTGCATTCAGAAGCTTTATGATCTAGCATAGAGCAATAGTGACACTTGTATATAAATTTCTCACCAGATTTTTCAAACCTTTTGCTGCTCTTTTGCTGGTTTTCATTTTTGTTTCCTTCCTTCTACTTACACTGTCCAACAAGATATGCACCAGTTTTCTCAGCATGTTCTTTGTTTTTCCGAGCGTTGTACTCTTCAAGTAGTTTTACCTTTAGGTTTTCTGTATCATCTCGAGCTTCAGATCGACCGGTTTAATCCCTCACTAATTACACTACAACTTTTGTACTCAGCGCAATAATGAAGTAGCTGTGCTCATAACCTATTATATTATAAACGTTTGTTTTTCAACAAGACGCGTACAAAGTATAAAATCATGTAACTAGAATATAGAAGGCAGCACATGTATAAACATATATATGTATTGTCACGGGGTGGTTTTTAGCCACCATGCACGTCCACCTATGCGAATTGGTGCTTCGAACCTCGGTCTTTTAGTTACCTTCTCCTTGACCGCAATGACCAGATTAAGTTGCAGACACTCCTATGTCATACAATGCACACTTAATCTGGTTATCTTCCGTACAACATGCGAGCTTGGAACTCGCGCTTTATTTCTCAGCAGTAACGTGAACTCACCTTTAGTCACTGGTTTCGTGTGCCGGCTACTCAATTCTACATGATGCACTCTTCTTATGTGCAACGACCGCCGAGGCGGCGGGGAACGGGAAATGTTAGTGTTAAGAGATAATAAAGCATCAGATAAAATATAAAAAACAAGTAGGTTAGGTTTTATTACGTTTAAGAGAAAGTGTAGGTTATAATATTAAATTGAAGTTCGATCGCAAAAAGCCTAGCCAAAACGGTGCTCCCGCACGAAATATACTAAGTCAGCTAATCTCGGCTCAGCTGACTAGTATGCGAGAAACTAAGTCACGAGCGTGAGGTAATATACGCGGCGCGCTCGCTGTGTTGTGCTACACAGATACAGTGACGCGCGAATAGTGAGAGAGCGGCCGCACTCAGTATGCGACACACACACGTGACAGAGCGTGAGAGAGAGAGCAGACTATACTGTTGCGACGTCTGCGCACTTGCCGCGCACACTTGCCAGTTATGAATTGCCGGCAAGTTTAACTTTGGGTATGATCTTGGCGACGGTAACGATCACTACGTCGGTTCTTTCTCTACGTTCGTTCTCTCCGCACGAGAACGCCTAAACGATGCCGAGCTCCAGGTACGACGAGCCTGGAATAGCGGTTACGCCTTATGAAATCGCGACGCGGTAGAAATATGCGTGCACGTTTACCTTAACTTAGCTTTTGTACTCAGCGTGACCAGGAGGCGATTTTTTGTCTCACTTACTCTTAAAGAACGTGACGTCATTTACGTGTGGGTGAGAAGGATAGAAAATCGCCACCTGGTCACCCTGTTTGTACTACGGGCTTGCGGGCGGGCAGCAGGTGACGTGACGCAAGTAAAGGTACGAAATTTCCGCAGAGATAAAACGTATTACATGCGATAGGTGATACGAGCCTGTTCCAGTAATTCTTTCACAAAAACTCACGAAATTAGGACGTTAATTGACAAACACACTTTGTCCGTTATCGCACGGCAACCGTAATAACAAAATCAAACTAAAGTTTCGTGTATTTTTCTATATTTTACTATATCTCACGAAAGATTCGGAGCGAGCGAAATTTCACGTCTACTATGTTTTGTCACAAACAACAAGATATTGTCAACTAACAGATATTAAATAATATTGGATTTTCTAAGTAAATACTCAGTTATTGGATATTGTGTAGTGTTATTAGCGAGTGTGTCAACCTTGTGTGTGTGTCTAGTTTATTTTCAGCTTTACCGAAGCAGATACAAAGGCCTTCAGTGTTGGTATTATTGTGTCGCAGTTTTCAGGCCGGTGTTGGTTGTTGCTTTTGCGTGCTACCTCGTCAAACGAGATACGAGTCGCAAGTCGTCGTGGCATAGTACTTACTGAGGATTGTCAAATAAAAATACAACTCCTCGGTGTATAAGCAAGTACAACGTTACACATTATATTAGACGTCGGTACGGCCTGGCCGTGGCAGTATATATAAACGCGGTGAATATAAATTACGATAATCTAACAGACATAATTGTATGAAATTTAACATTTGGTGGCGCTTGAAGCAATTTTAGTTAAATAGTGAGGAGTACGAATTTATAATAGTACGGCGAAATTCATAAAAATTACGCTTGCTACTTCAAAGAAAATTTATGAAGATGGTAAGAATTCCGTGAAAACGTATACAAGCGTTAGTGTAATTTTGAAAACCAGAAAAATGACATCGAATTCGAACATCTGTTACATAGTACTGTTAATCTTCGGAATTTAAAATTTTGCAAAGATAGTTTTATTATTTAAATTCGCTATTCTTTATTCTAACGATTTAAATTTGAAATTAAAAACTGTAAATAGTAATTATGAACTACAGAGTAGGTCGTAAACTCATCTTCTAACTTACGAGTATAATGTACTAACAATCCATTGATCTCATCAACCGAATCATGAATAAATTAGTATCACGATACAATTTTTATGCATCAATTACACAGCTTAGGTGGAACATCCAGTTATATGTTGAATTTTCTCTCCTGGTGCATATACGATTATTTTTCCTAGTGAGCTGGAGAGAAAGGTCATAAACATGCGGTCTGAGGTATTCTTTATTTTCTCTCGTGGTGCGTGTACGAGTTTTTTACCTAGCGAAGCCGAAAATACAACTGGTGATCCGACGCCGGGAGCAAAATAGGTATTTCCGGCCCACTCAGCAAATGTACTAGATTATGTACCAAGGGCGCGAAATATTTCTTGAAGTGCCCACGGTTCAGATACTATCTTTCGACCCTCTGAGCGCGAAATACTAGATTCTGCGTATGTGTGAATTTTGCACATACACAGTTTTTAGCTTTTTGTACTGAGAGATTTTTTCTTCTGACTGCCATTTTAATAATGCTTTGTTCTATTTTATTATTTTGGCATGACTTGTCTGTAAAAAGATGATAAAATTGCAATAGGGAACTTGCATAAAAAATTGTATTAGGTGCGTCATGTAAAGTAGCAAAAATGAATCGATACGTATTTTTTCTTTTCTCAAATAAATGAATATTAACCGAGATACATGAAGTTGAAAATAATGCGTGACGTCACTATATCGGACTATATAGTTATACTGCAGTGGAATAGCGTGACCGAGGTTGTGATGTCACACACAATTCAACTTGATATATCTTGGTTTGTCGGGTAAAAGTAAAGAAGACATTAAAAAGTAACGTATCTTAAAAATTTATTGATTTATTGATTGGCTGCAGTTG